>JASCZW010011074.1:0-33493 GCA_034211315.2 Aedes japonicus | reverse complement strand
TGAATTGATATAGTTTGGAAACTTAATTCGAGATCGCATTACTGCAACTGCGCACGCATATTGATAAACTCCCCTGAGTGTAATAGGTTTTAGAATATCGGGATGTTATCTAATGCGTTCCGAAGAATGTTTTTGGAACTATCTTCCTTTCTCCAGATCTAATGCGTTTGAAAATACTTTTTAAATTCTTTTTTCGTTTTCTCTGCAAAACATTTAAAGAACGATACGGTCAAAATTTGGTCAATATCAACTTGACGTATTTCTTTCAATTTTGTATTTAAAAACCTGAACACCCCTCATTTTGAAGGTGTGTGTGTGTAGAATGTTGCTCCTATTTTGATTTTGGAGATTCACTCTTCAGTTGTCAAAATGCCGTCCAAGCAAGAAGAGCAGCGTATCAAAATTTTGCTCGCGCATCGCGCAAAATCCGAGCTACTCGCACGCAAAGTTGGCAAAATCGCTAAAAGTTGCCAAATCAACCGTTACAAATGTAATTAAAGTGTTTGAGGAACGTTTGTCGACAGCCAGGAAGTCTGGATCGGAGGAAATCGAAAACCGGAAGCCGCTGAGACGACAAAGAGAGTTGCCGGTAGTTTCAAGCGAAACCTAACCTATCTCTCCGAGATGCCGCAAATAAGCTGGGTGTATCGTCTACAACCGTGCATCGAGGCAAAAAACGAGCCGGACTATCGACTTAAGAAGGTAGAGTGACTCCAAATCGCGATGATAAACAAAATACGACGGCCAAGCGCGATCCCGGAGGCTGTACACGACGATGCTGACGAAGTTTGACTGCGTAGTAATGGACGACGAAACCTACGTCAAAGCCGACTACAAGCAGCTTCCGGGACAGGAGTTTTATACGACAAAGGAAGGGAAAGGTAGCAGATATTTTCAAGCACACGAAACTGTCAAAGTTCGCAAAGAAATATCTGGTTTGGCAATCCATCTGTACCTGTGGCTTGAAAAGCAGCATTTTCATAGCTTCCGGGACTGTCAACCAAGAAATTTACGTGAAAGAGTGTTTGAATAAACGTCTGCTGCCTTTCTTGAAGAAACACGGTTGTTCCGTACTGTTTTGGCCGGATTTGGCATCTTGCCATTACGGTAAAAAGGCCATGGAGTGGTACGCCGCCAACAACGTGCAGGTGGTTCCCAAGGACAAGAACCCTCCCAACACGCCAGAGCTCCGCCCAATTGAGAAATACTGGGCTATTGTCAAGCGGAACCTAAAGAAGACCAAAAAAACTGCTAAGGACGAGCAGCAGTTCAAGGCAAACTGGCTTTCTGCGGCGAAGAAGGTGGACAAGGTTGCTGTACAAAATCTGATGGCAGGGGTCAAGCGTAAGGCCCGGCAATTCGGATTTGGAAAAGCGGAAGCCTAACTGAATATTTTTCCTGAATTTTATACTAATTGAACTTGAAAAAGAAATTTAATTTGATTTTTTTAAATAAACAATTTCACCGATTTACACGCGTTTTCCCATGACCAAATTTTGACCGTATCATGCTTTATGCTAATAGACAATTTTCGGCCAAACGTCTATTTAGCCAAACGTCCATTTGCCAACGCTATACAACTGCAAATACTAACTCAGTGTTATCCATAACGCTAGTAGATCACCTTTTCGTGGTGCGTTACGGGGTATCAGATCTACCACCGAACCCTAGTCCTAATTAATTCAAACTAGGGAACATATTTGTTTTTGTAGTCAAAGGAACGTATAAAAGTCCTTATTACATTTTATGTCTTGGAAAAAAAGCAACAATACTCGGATTCGTCCACCGAGGATGAGCTTGGAATAAAAAAAACATGGTTAGTCTTCATTTATGTGAATTCTTATTTTCTATTTGATGTTCTATAGTTTGAATTGGTTAGGACTAGGGTTCTGATGTATGGTCAGTATCGGAGTTATTGTTTGTTTTGTTGCAATTAATCCGGTTTTGACTGATAAAGGGGCGCGCCTTTGAAGAGTGCTATCGCTCACAAAGGGTTTAAGCAGCGGAAACTTTCAATTAAACCTGATTCATTGCCAACAAAACACACAATGACAACTGTAACAACACTGAATACTTCATCATTTTTCAATAGTGATGAAGTAACTCGACATGCACTAAACAAGCATACGGGATATACTACAATAGATCAAATTACTGGTCGCAGTGGTTTATGTCCCGAACAGAGGAGAAAAAAAAAACTCAGTGTATGAGTCATTTTGACTCGGATTCGAGTTGCATGTTCTACAACGTTTGATGAAATTTGGCATAATTGTGAGTTATTCGCAGAAAAGCTCTACACAGATAAAAAGAAACACTGAATTTTCTGCGTTATCTAATGCACATAAAGGGATTGCAAGATTTGGTGGAAATTAATGGGATTTCATGTTAATTTAAGCCAGATAACGCCCAAATCTTGCCTGCTGTAGGAAAGATTTTAAAAATTGTTGTGTGGCGCATGAAAGATTACAAACAAATTCGTTGAAGGGCTTCTTTGGCTTTGGCTCCGCCTGTTAAAATTCATTATTTTTTTCTGTGTATCCTTCACGGAACTCAAGCAAATATTTCATACAAGTATCTCATATTTTAGTTAGAGTGCCTCATACAATGACTACAATTAACAGAATTAAAATCGAGGTGAATTTAATACCTCAGGTGGTCTATTTTCTTCAGTTGGTCGGGAAGACGGGTGGAGTAGCGGGGTATCAAATAAGATTTAGCAGTGAAGCAAAAGAGTAAGGAATACTCAATAGTGTATTACGCACATAATTACAGCTGTTGATTGCAATTTTGCCTAGGAGTGAAGAGTTATAAATGAATGTGAACGGTATGAGCTAAACGTTTTGTTTACAAACATTAGCGCGTGCACTTTTCGCTCCGAAATATTGGTAAACAAACCGTGCAGCCTGACGCATCATATCCCATGGCATAGAACACAGGTCTGGCAGTGTGAAACTAATCATCTCCTTTACTCGTTTGGTTTAAAATAGAACTGCGAGTTTGACATCACAGGCACTATTGCATAGGTGTAAAGGACAGCTTAATTATGCCAGACTAGTATTTTACTTGATATGGATTGTATTAGTATGCGTTTAAACATGGCTGATATTCTCATATACAGTATTGAGACCACCTGAGATATTAAATTCACCTTGATTAAAATAACTGAAATAATTTCCATCAATGCACTATGGTCCAGATCACGAATTTACGAGGAAACATGCTCCCAACGCCTAAACTTGAAACTTTACAGCAAAGTAATGTTGAACAATATAAATTGTCCTTTCAAATGACGTCTTTAATTTTTTTATGTATTTGCCCCAATCATGAGAATCAACATTTAAAAAGGGCGTATTTTTTAAGAAAAACTTCAATAACTATTGATTTATTGAAGCTAGCGGCAAAATTTGTATATCAAAGTACGCGTCTTAAAAAGTTCTAAAACTCGTCAAAACACAACTTTACGGTGGGAATTGAAATAAAAAAGTAAGGGCAAAAAAATCAATTTTCTATGGTACACCCTAAGTTGATGAAAAAGAATTGCTCTAAATCGGTCAATTTTTAAGGTACAAAAAAAATTTCTTAATAAAAATTCCATGAAATTTTTTGCGCTACAATTTTGCCAAAGGATGTAAACGTCAATTTCTGCAAATAAAAAAGTTAGTTTCTGTATTTCCGTGAAAATGGAGACCACCCTAATTTTAATCAACATCAAAAAATGGGCCTTGATGATACAAACCATATTGTAGAACATTACTTTGCTGTAAAGTTTCAAGTTTAGGCGTTGGGAGCATGTTTCCTCGTAAATTCGTGATCTGGACCATAGTGCAATGTATACCAAGGGGTTTCCAACAAGTTTTGAAGTGACAAATAATCAGAGATTACTTTTATTTTCTCAAAGTAATCATATAATCGTAGGTAATCACAATGATCAGGAGTAACCGTAAGTAATCATAAGTAATCTTAACTAATTTCAACATAATCCAATTTTATATGGCTCATGCGAATCGGTATCGGTGCATGCTGATGTATAGCAATTAAACAAAGTTCTTCATTTGGTTAAAACCAGCTACCAGCTGATTTCGAATTTGTTTTATTTTAATAAAATTTAATTGTTACACTTAATTGCATTGATTACTGCATGAATTTGTGAGCAATCCTTTATGTCGATATCGTTTTCTGTGTTCAGGAACAAATCATTCATATTAATAATTAACTCCTCGTCTGCTAGGTTGGCTTGTTCATTCACATACGAAGCAGGATGTGATCTTTTAGCACTGATCGTAGTCTTCTTTGATATTGTAGTTCTACGCACAGCAGGTCCTATGGTACATTCTGTCAGAGGATCGAATTGAATGCCAACAGCTTTGAAATAAGTCATGGCATCGAATTTGGCACCTTTTATCATGTCTACCACTTCCAAATCAGTAGGTATCTCTTCAGGAACATAATAATCTCGATTTATCATGGAATTGCTTTGTGATAACAATATATCTGATAACAATAAGAAGTCGCACCTTTTTATTCTATACAATGACTGAAGAACCGAGAAGTTGGCAACTGTTGAATATATTGAACTCATAGACCGCATTTTAATAAAAAAAAATGATAACCTTTTTTTTCAAAATTAGAACTCTAAGTGTTTCGTTTCATCGTTTTTCGAAGACGCCTTCTTCGCGCGCAGACCGATAACTAAAACTTTCAACGCGTTTTTCTAAAAACAGCATTTTTGGAGTTTGTGCCGGAGATAACTCGAAAACTAATTATTCGATCAAGATGAGACTTATAGGATGTCTTTATTATAGTATTACCTTCTAGATGAATTAAAAATAATTGTAATTTTTTTTATTATATATGGAAAAATGTGACAAAATGGCGGAAAAATGTGGATTTTTTCAAAAAAGTTACGCCAAAATTGCAAATTTTATTTTTTAATTTATTTTTTTAATTCATCGACTTCAATGTAATTAATGTACTTTTTTGGGTTAGCAGGTTTCAGATCAAAACTGCGGACAGGAAAGCCGGCATAAGCAAAATACATCGACTTTTTCAACGCACTGTAACGGCCGCCATTTAGTTGAAGAAAAAAAAACGAAAAAAATCTTTTTGCTTACTACATGGATACACTTATATTTGTAAAAAAAATTCGATTGGTTTGAGTTAAAACTTCCCCTTGAATTTTTGTTTTCAAAAATGAGTTTTTTTTCTCGTTCTAACTGTATATCCCCTCTTAAACATTACAAGATTTCAACGTAATCTATTTTTTAAAACGAGTTAATGATATGTTATGTAAAAAAATAGTCATAGTTCGAGCACTGACAGACTAAACCCCGAAAAAAATCGGAAATGGATAAGATGAACGTTCATATAAAATTGTTTCTAAAATACACTTAAGCATTTGTGTCTTTTAGTATCTTCCTTGATTATTTTACATTTCAAAAAGCTTGAACCGTGGTTAAATGATAGTGCGTGGGTGTGAAAATGTACATCAGAGCAGTGCGTGGTTTGCAATTGACACCGATGCCATCTATGTGCTAGAGATTTTTACATCAAACTGTTCTGAAATATTCAAGGCACTACCAGCACACATTTCCAACGAGCACTGATCAAGTCTGGTCCTCGTGGCACCGATTCACGCGTACCCCAAAGGAAGCTAACTTGGTAAAGGTGATCAACTCGCCCATCTTTTTTCACCAAAACCAAGTGATCGGCAGGTCATCATTTGTGGATTTTTATACCCGAAATCGAATCACTGACCGTCTTGATCTTCAATGGCCAACGGAATGTCCTCTGGAGAAACCCGTAATATGGATTGTTTAGTTTTTGTACCAAAATCATCGTTTCAACGGCTCAATCTATGTGATTTTTCATGGTCACGACCTTGTTTGGTAGAAAATAAACCATTTACCACCATGGTCATCGGTGGCCCAAAAAATGTCCTCCGGAGAAACCCGTATTTGAGAACAAATCAAATTGCATATCAAAACTATCACTTCGACGGCTTCGTGATTTTCCATGGTCATTACTATGTTATCACTAAAATGGATCACTAACCACCCTAGTCCTCTAGGGCCACCGAATTGTCCCTAGAATTAATACCAAAACATAGCGTTTGATAGCTTAATGGTACAGATTATTTAAGCTCGAAAATAAGTTATTGACTAACCGAGTCTTCAGTGGCCACCTGAGTGTCCACCGGAGAAACTCGTTTTATAGGAAAATTCAATTTTGATTCCAATGTCATTAGTTTGACGGCTCAATCTTCGTGATTTTATGCTTATTATTCTATTATCACTGAAATGTATCACAAAGCACTCTGATCTTTTTGATCTTCGGAATATCCCTGTAAAACCCTGGAATATCCCCGTAAATTATGGAACTATTAATTTACTACACCTAAGCCTTGCATTCGATACGTCAATTTCCATTCACTCTGGTTCTCAGTGGCTATTAAAATTCCGAAGTTTTAATTTTTTTACATAAAAAAATATGACCTACTTTAGCAAACGGACTTTTCACTTGAAAACTGTTTTTGTCCAATTAAATGATTATTAGTTTGCATGAATAATGCCAAGAATATAAACAAAACATTCCCAAGCATCGTTTGTGGCCAGCTGTATGTTATTTTTTTTTTTCATGCAGACCTGAGTGTTAAATCAACACTTAAAGATTGAACCCTGCTGCTTATGTGAACACATTATCTTTGTACATCATTATCGTCGTATTTGTGCGCTCGGAGATAAATTTGATCAATAATATGAAATGAAGAAAGCTTTTGAAAAAAATAATGATTAGTGGAGGTAAGCCACCGCCCTGTTTGAAGCGGGAGGCCACAAATGTTCACTTTTCATGATTTAATGACAGTTGTCACAGCTTGTTGAAATTTGAAGACATTTGTTTGATATCAGTGAATTGTACTAGTACTATGACGAAATGGAATAACGCATTTCGCAGACTACCTCCTCTTCCCCCTTGTGTTTCGTCATATTTGATCAAACCCTCATGCAAACGGTCAATATTCACTACGCCTCCCAAACATATAATATAACCAAATCTTTTCATGTTAAACATCCGTTTTGTAAACGGTGTCGGTCTTATCCCCTGTGAGTTATGAGCTTACCCGCACTGCTTCAAGAACATCATTTTTGGATATTGGTACGGAGGCACTATTTGGAAACAACTATTATATTTCCGGAAATGGATGTCAAAATCTATGGAATAATTCCAAGAAACCATTTCTATTCCATTATGGGCCATATGCCAACTTGTTCCTGCAACGGCCAATCTGTAACAGGTTTCCGTGGGGCCTCGAGTGGCCATGAACATATTTAAAAAGAAACCCTGGCAATATGGGTATCAAAATTCATGAAATTTCGCCAGTAGGATATTTCTTAACGTTTAGTGGCAATCTGATAATTTGTCCTCAGACTCGTCAATCCGGAACATGTTCCCGTGGGGCCTCGAGTGGCCATGAACATTTTCAGTAGAAAGCCCTGGCAATATGGGTATCAAAATTCATGAAATTTCGCCAGTAGGATATTTATCTACGTTTAGTGGCAATCTGATGATTTTTCCTCGGACTTGTTAATCCGGAATAGGTTCCCGTGGGACTTCGATTGGCCATGAACATTTTCAGTAGAAACCCCTGGCAATATGGGTATCAAAATTCATGAAATTTCTCCAGTAGGCTATTTCTCAACATTTTATAGCTATCTGATGATTTGTTCTTGGACCGGTCAATCCGGAACAGGTTCTCGTGGGGCCTCGAGTGGCCATGAACATTTTCAGTAGAAACCCCTGGCAATATGGGTATCAAAATTCATGAAATATCTCCAGTAGGATGTTTCTCAACGTTAAGTGGCAATCTGCTGAATTGTCCTCGGAATTGGCAATCCGGAACAGGTTCCCATGAGGCCTCAAGTAGCCATGAACATTTTGAGTAGAAACCCCTGGCAATATGGGTATCAAAAATCATGAAATTTCTTCAGTAGGCTATTTATCAACGTTTAGTGGCAATCTGATGATTTGTCCTCGGACCTGTTTCACCGGAACAGGTTTCCGTTTGGCTTCAACTGGCCATGTTCATGTTTAGAAGGAAACCTTGACAATATGGGCTTCAAAATTCATGAAATTTTACCAGAAAGCTATTTCTCAACGTTTTTTGGCATCTGATGATTTGTCCTCGGAACATTCATTTTGAAACAAATTCCCGTGAGGCCTTGGGTGGCCATGAACAAACCTGGCCACAAAGCGTGCAGAAACGTTGGAATTTTGATAACCACATTGTCAAAGTTTCCTTCTTAAAACGTTTATAACCACTCGAGACCTGACGAGAACCTGTTCCGGATTAACAGGTCTAAGGATAAATCATCAGATTGCCACAAAAAACGTTGAGAAATAGCCTACTGGCGAAAATTTATGAATTTCGATACCCATATTGCTAGGGGTTTCTACTGAAAATGTTCATAACCAATCGAAGCCTCATGGGAACCTGTTCCGGATTGACAAGTTCGAAGAAAAATCATCCGATTGCCACTAAACGTTAAGAAATACCCTACTGGAGCAATTTCATGAATTTTGATACCCATGTTGACAGGGTTTTTACTGAAAATGTTCATGACCACTCGAGGCCCCACGAGAACCTGTTCCGGATTGACCGGAACAGGTTAAAAAAATTATCATATGGCCACTAAACGTTGAGAAATATCCTACTGTCGAAATTTCATGAATTTTGATACCCATATTGCCAGGGGTTTCTGCTGAAAATATTCATGGCCAATCGCGGCCCCACAGGAACCTGTTACAGAATGGTCGTTCCAGGAACAAGTTTGCATATGTCCAACAATAGGATAGAAATAGTTTCTAGAAGTTATTCCTAACATTCCGACATCCATTCTTGCAAATTCAATAGATGCTTCGATATTGTGTCTCCGTACACGAACACAGCCCCAGTAAACCGGATTTACGGGAACCAGATGAATTCAAATGGTCATTGCCTATAATGTCCATAAAGCCAATGAGTTTTGGAATCGAACGGTGCCAAAAGAATAATAATCGGTCAATAAAAGCCAGAGTTATGATCATATGAATTTGGTGGGAACTCGGGTACCCTGTCGATCACTTAAGGGTAAAAAAATCGAGGTCCCCCCTTCGGCACCTTGCTACTATACGAAATGTTTTTATGTAAAAAGTTACCTTCCAACTATAATAAAGATGTCACTAAATTTCAGCTTCCTAGTTTAAAATAAACTATGAAATTTAGTAATGTAAACATGAAAAGGTACCCGGGTACCCTGTCGATCACATAAGGGTTAATTAAACTGTTGTAAAAATGTTTTAAGATTTTTGAAGCAACATTTTTTCGATTTCAAGTATTTGAAGGAAAAGTTGGCAACATTTTTCGTTTGTTCTAGATAAGTTTTGCTGTTATGTATCAGATTTTGCTGGGCAGCTGAATTCGCAATCATTTTTTCTCAGTATTTGCCAGATGAAATTACAAAATTATCGATGTTCAATAAACATTTCATAAAAATCGGTTAACTGAAGACTTGCAATCGGTTTTATGTTTTAGGTAAAGATTTTGTGTCCTCAACAATTTATTTTGCATTGATTTTTCAACCAATTTACTACAAATTTAAACGTAATCTTTGCTACTACTGGTTGAAAATTTGCTTAAAATGCAGTCTCATTTGCATTGGTTCCATAAACCTTGTCAGGGCTTTGGCAGTATAAGGTTAAACGAATTGATACAATAAAGAGCTGTTAATGTAAACCGATTAAATCAACCAATTAATTACCTTGAACGTGGGCATGAAGGTATCCCTACAATGTTTGTCGCCCCAAACGATGGAAGCAATTGTTGTATTTTTAAATATTCAACAGGAATTGTTTCGATGACATTATCTGTTCCAGACACCACTGTGTGCAAGAGGCTCTGGTGGTGAATTCAGTGCTGGTAATTTGACCTTACCACTTGCACATCACAATCCGTTTGATTCCTTCGGAAACTTTAACGCCTTGCAGTATGGACAGACAACAATCATCGATCCAATGGCCACTGATGAGTCGGCAGCATAATCTTGTGCTGAATCGTAGCGGAATATCAAGTGATCAAAAGCATTGGCCGATCGCCTGCTCTCTGGACAGTTCAAATTTTGTTGCTCTCTTGCGTCTGTTGAACGATGTTCTTCTATTCTCAATCGTTCTACCTCATTTTGCGATTCGGGGGTATTGCACGTGCTTCCTTGCGTTGGGCCATTTTGATTCTCTCGTTGTTGGTTGGCTCGAATTTGCCTTTGTAAATTCGCATTACGGAAGTACGACGACCGATGTTAGTGCGTTTCACTTTTGGCATGGCTCGTTCTTAATTCGAATAATAAATATTAACATTGAAGCACAGTTGATGAATGAATTTTAGAGAAAAAGGTATATTTTACTATATACTAACCGATTTTGGTGATTCCAATGTATTCAATCACAACCAAGATAAAACGCCGACAACTGAAAAATACATTACTTTATTGATTGTGTTTAATGTTAATTCTATAATTTAACCTTACCATTTCCTGCAATTCTGTGTCAATCTGTCCACAAAGATCATCACCTGAATTCAAGGAAAACAGTTGAAAATAACTTCATTTGCTAATTGATATTCAGCCACCATATGTCAAATACTGTAGCACCGCACTCTAGATCCATTTCGGTGAGATCGTGTTAGATTTCTTCACAACTCACCAGCAATTTGTGATTTTCACAGTTTTGTAACTGTTACAGTGAATTTTTCCGACTTTGCTATGCATAAACACAGCGGTGTCCAAGACGAATCCAACAAAGCAAGAATCTTGCCAAACGGTCCTTCCGCTCGCGAGTTAAATCGTGACAAAGGAAATCCTAACCCCATTTTTATTTATATAGATGTGGTATGTGGCATGTGCACTTTTCGCAATTATTATATATAATATAAATTATATACCCATATTTGGGTAAACTCGTCTTAGCGTGTACTACAAGTCGAAGCAATCTACAAAAACTTGATAAATTGACCTTTTTTTTCGAATACCAACACTTTCAACTGAAAAGAATTTGTTAGTATTAAAATTCATCTGGCATCTCTGCTCTGCGTGGTGTCTGCGTTTTTTTTTAGTTTGTTTTATCACCGCTTAGTAGCCTATACATCTAGGCGCATTTTGCCACCATGGAGACCTCAGTGAAGGGATGCGTTATATAGTTTTGATCCTGTCTATGAACCTGATGAAAATTGCAAACGTTATAAAGACCTTACGATAAGATTAGAGATTTATATCGACGAACTCACACGATTGGGTTCAGAACAATATTGGACTAATCATCAGTTATTAGCCCATTTTGCTGAATATGCTAGATATTTCTGTGAACGATACCGTTAAGATCAATACATTTGATATCATGATGTTATCTTTAATTGTGAAATTCATAAATGTTTACGCCCTGTGTTTCGAAAAACCAAAGATGCTCTTCCGCCGAACCCCATTTCTTAAGCCCATAGATCAGTAAGCTTTTGAAGAGCCAGTTCACGACAATCGAAACTCCCTTTCCGAAGGAAGTTGAACCGAAGTTCTCCAATCGGTTTGAATTTTTTTTGCATTATCGGGATGAGCAGTGCAAGGTACTCAGTGCTCAGTGTTCAGTGCTCAGTGGTCAGTGCTTAGTAACATTTTATCCTTATGTGCTATGATTTATATATAATTGTGTTAGTATTATTTTCACCTTGCCTAGTCAGTATTCATACCAGGTTTTTATTTTGTTTTGGCTGCGTGTTAGGATAACTGATGATTTCTTTAAGCCATCTCATATCTATTGAGAGAATTGATCATTGCAATTGACGATTGCTTTCATTCAGTCTGGAGTCATGCATTGGTCAACTGGACATTTCTTCTAGAGTGTCAACATTCAAAATTCTCTGAAATTCAGCAGTACTGAACCAGGGTTGCAGCTTTAAAATTATTTTCAGATCTTTGTTCTGAATCCTTTGAAGTGCTTTTTCCTCGCTAACACAACAACTAGAACATATTGGCACAACATAAAGCATGGCCGGTCTATAAGTTTGTTTGAATATTAGAAGTTTATTTCCAAACAAAGTTTGGATTTTCTGTTCACGCATGAGGATATAAACATTTTATATATTTATTACATTTGGATTGATTGCCCTCAATGTAATCTGTAAAAATCAGTTTTTGATCATGTAATAAGCATTAGACATTTTACTTGATTTTGTCCGAAGAGATTGGATCTCCATTTATTGTGACCATATAACAATTACTTGGTTTCAAAATTTTAGCTTTAAAGGGCGATACGGTCAAAATTTGGTCAATATCAACTTGACGTATTTCTTTCAATTTTGCATTTAAAAAACCTGAACACCCCTCATTTTGAAAGGTGTGTGTGTGTAGAATGTTGCTCCTATTTTGATTTTGGAATTCAATCTTCAGTTGTCAAAATGCCGTCCAAGCAAGAAGAGCAGCGTATCAAAATTTTGCTCGCGCATCGCGAAAATCCAAGCTACTCGCTTACGCAAAGTTAGCAAAATCGCTAAAAGTTGCCAAATCAACCGTTACAAATGTAATTAAAGTGTTTGGGAACGTTTGTCGACAGCCAGGAAGTCTGGATCGGGGAAATCGAAAACCGGAAGCCGCTGAGACGACAAAGAGAGTTGCCGGTAGTTTCAAGCGAAACCTAACCTATCTCTCCGAGATGCCGCAAATAAGCTGGGTGTATCGTCTATAACCGTGCATCGAGCCAAAAAACGAGCCGGACTATCGACTTACAAGAAGGTAGTGACTCCAAATCGCGATGATAAACAAAATACGACGGCCAAAGCGCGATCCCGGAGGCTGTACACGACGATGCTGACGAAGTTTGACTGCGTGGTAATGGACGACGAAACCTACGTCAAAGCCGACTACAAGCAGCTTCCGGGACAGGAGTTTTATACGGCAAAAGGAAGGGAAAGGTAGCAGATATTTTCAAGCACACGAAACTGTCAAAGTTCGCAAAGAAATATCTGGTTTGGCAAAGCCATCTGTACCTGTGGCTTGAAAAGCAGCATTTTCATAGCTTCCGGGACTGTCAACCAAGAAATTTACGTGAAAGAGTGTTTGAATAAACGTCTGTTGCCTTTCCTGAAGAGACACGGTTGTTCCGTACTGTTTTGGCCGGATTTGGCATCTTGCCATTACAGTAAAAAGGCCATGGAGGGGTACGCCGCCAACAACGTGCAGGTGGTTCCCAAGGACAAGAACCCTCCCAACACGCCAGAGCTCCGCCCAATTGAGAAATACTGGGCTATTGTCAAGCGGAACCTAAAGAAGACCAAAAAAACTGCTAAGGACGAGCAGCAGTTCAAGGCAAACTGGCTTTCTGCGGCGAAGAAGGTGGACAAGGCGGCTGTACAAAATCTGATGGCAGGGGTCAAGCGTAAGGCCCGGCAATTCTGATTTGGAAAAGCGGAAGCCTAACTGAATATTTTTCCTGAATTTTATACTAATTGAACTTGAAAAAGAAATTTAATTTGATTTTTTAAATAAACGATTTCACCGATTTACACGCGTTTTCCCTTGACCGAATTTTGACCGTATCACCCTTTAGGCTTGTGTTAGAATATTATAAGTTGAGTTTTGGAAGCATTGGGAGAAATCTTCCATTCTTGCAAATAATCACTTAAAACGACAAGCTTTTTGTAGCCTCCTGGATATAACACGAAGACGTTTTCCTTTCGCGGAAATGCCCTTGTCATCAGCAAAGAAGGTTTTGTGATAGCCGTGGGGCAAATCAAGGAGATTTGGAGTGAAAATGTTATATAGTATTGGCCCAAGAATGCTGCCCTGAATAACACCAGCTCAATTGCCTGATCAGATTAAGAATTCTGATAATTTACTTGCATAGTTCTATCAGTTAAGTAGTTTTGAACTAATTTCATTATATAAAGTGGAAAATAATAACTTTTCCAGTTTCACAATCAAGCCTTCATGCCAAACACTGTCGAGTGCTTTTTCTATGTCTAGAAGAGCAACTCCAGTGGAGCAACCTTCTGCTTTAGTGTGAACGAATTATATTTATGTAACTCTGAACAGTTGATGCGTAGCTGAATGGCCATGGCGAAATCCAAACGGTTCATCAACAAACATTGAATTTTTATTGATGTGAACCATCATTCTATTCAAAAAAAAAATTTCCGAAAATAACTCGGTAACTGAAAGCTTCTGCCGGATTTTTGTCTTGCTTCAAAACAGGTACTACTTTTGCATATTTCCATCTACCTGGAAAGTATGCCAGATGAAAACATCTGTGAAATAGTTTTACCAAGAAAGACAAAGTACTCTCAGGGAGTTTTTTGATGAGGATATAGAAAATTCCATCATCACCTGGTGCTTTCATATTTTGAATTTCTTTAGTTATCGTTTTCACTTCATCCAAAGTAGCTCCCCAAGAATCATCAAACATATTTTTTGAAAGAAAATATTCTGATACTCCCTGGAAACCGAATCCTAAATAGAACTAGTGGAGACAGAAGCTGAAATTATGGAAGCGCTCAAACTGCTTAACTAGTTTTTGAGCATTTCCGCATTTGTGAGCAAAATTGTATCATCTTCCGTAAGCGATGGTAGGGATTGCCCAAGAGTTTCCAAAAGGTTTGGAACTCGAATATTATTTCGAATCACTATTCTCAAAATGTTTGTTCCCCAGGGCTGAGAAGCGTTTTTAATTTGTATTTGTTAATCCCGTCATATGACTTTCATTGCCGGATCATGTAAATTTTTCAAACGATCCAAGAGCTGAAGATCGTCATCAATTATAACTGAATCGAATTCAACATCGCATTTTACCACTGAAGCAGCTCTTGCTCAAACTATTGAAAAAGCCAGAGAATAAAGAGCAACATTAATATCATTCTTTGTTTGCAATGGAACATTAGGATCAAAGTTCCCGACCAGAAGCGTATAACAAAAAAATTACAAAATCATAACAAACCTTGTTACGACTAACTGATTATGATATAAATTTGTTTAAAACATTTTCATCTAGATAATTGTTATACATACGTATAACAAATTATGATATAATGCCCAGGGAGGCACAAGCTGCGTGAAGAAAGTAAATTAATTTTAACACTAGCTGATATGATTTTGCTACATCGTAACAAAACTGTTACAAAGTTTGATTTGTTTATGTTATATGTATATCATAGTTTGCTTTAATTTTGTTTTCTCTAGAGGATCTTTGTTTGTTAGAATTTCAGTTATTTTAACAACATCCGCGATCTAAATTCTAACAACCTCTGTTATGAAAAAAGCGTAACTGAATAACAAAACCTGAAATAATTTTGTTGTACCTTTTTGGTCGGGTTGTATTGACAGATCGAAGTAGGCATTAGCAATGGGTGGACGTGTTTTATGTTTTCGCTGTCATTATTTTTCGTTAATTTTTGGAAAAAATAGTGAAATTGATATGCGTTTGAACCTGAATAAAAGTGGCGGTGTGTCGTTGAAAAGAGGACTATGCTTTTAAGGCGTTACACCACCCGGCATTCGAGTTAGAAGACAATCCAGCAGCCAGCAGCCAGCATTTCTTCTAAGCCGAGTATTATATACTGGCAACGTAATCCAACATCCAGCCCAATGTGTCGGTCTCGTCAGAATTAGATGAGTAATAATCGGTATCGAAGGTAGTAAACCGCATTTATGTTTCTTTGCGAGTAAGTCTGTAACGGCGCTAGAAAACTGAAAAAGAGCAGATGATAGCAAGAACTCGTATCACGTATGTGTATGATCAGATCGTGAAAAGACATTGCATCGCTCGTGGCAGGTTGCAACGTTCACACTAGAGCAGCTTTGGATAATAATTGGGTGATATCCGACCGTTACAAGCTATGTATTAACATATTTTTCAAGTATTTTGCATTGGTAAGTAATACTTTCATTCATCCAATTTTAACCAAATTTAATCAAAGGTAAACTCTCACTAAATACGCGTCAATCAAGCATTGCACATACGCTTGATTGAAAGTTTCAGTATGTCACTACTGGAGCGGGGCTTATTGTGTACGAAGATAGCTTCGGAATGCTTGCGTTCTTGAAATGGGCTATTGGAGTCGCGGTAGAGCTGTCACCTTCTAATCCCCGGATTTAAGCTTTTTGCAACTGTAAACAGCAAATATGAAACAGTTGCAGGAAGATTCTATCCATAATACCGCTGCCAGACAGTGGGAGTTGGATTGTAAAACACACACACACACACACACACACACACACACACACACACACACACACACACACACACACACACACACACACACACACACACACACACACACACACACACACACCTTTTTGGTCGGGTTGTATTCAAAAAATGTTCGATATCAGCTCTATGCTAGCTGAAAGTAGAAATGATTTCTTGAGATACTTCAAATGTAACTGAAAGGTGATCAGAACCGAAGTCAGTATGGGTAATCAACTGACTACAAATGTGACATGAGTCAGTCAGGACCAAATCATTAGTTGAGGGATTTCTAGCTGAAGAAAAGTAAACTGGGCTATTTGGGTATTGAAAAGTGTAATAGCCTGCAGAACAAGGATCCAACAGTATATTACCATTGGCATTGCTTTGAAAATTATGCCCTGTGAAGTGTTTAGCATTGAAATCACCAATAACAAAGAATTTAGACCTATGACGGGTAAGTTTCTGAAGGTAACCCTTGAGTCAGTTCTTTTGCTGGCCAAATCCGAAAACGCCATTTTTAGAGCTACTCAAGAGGTACAATTTGATGCAAAATCAAAATGCACTACTGCTAGAACAACAGAAAACATTTTTTTATGAATAACCTACGTTTTGATAACTTTGCGAGAAACCGTAACACCATGTTCTCCAATCGTGCTCAAATTGTCGGGGCTTGAGAATGATACATATGACAATAACGACTGTTCCGGAAAGTATAAGCACACCTTATTTTAACGGTCACTTTGAATATAATGAAATATTTCAACATGTTTTGGCTGCGTCTTTTTGTTTGCAATGAAAAAGCATCAGTTTTGTGTTACCTATCAAAATGCGCGGTATTCTCCGGAACAACGAAAAAGTATCGAGCACAAATGGTGCACTGTGAGTGGATTCTCCTTGAGAAAATTGGCCAAGGAAGAGGGTGTAAGTGTTGGAGCAGTACGATCTGCGATTAGAAAATATAGAGAACAGTGTACGTTTGAAGATGCGCCGAAGAGTGGTCGGAAATCCGGCCCTGTTAGGCCGGATATCGATAACAAGATCAGAGATGCCCACAAGCGAAAACCAGCGACTTCCGTTCGGGTTGTTGCGAAAAAACTAGGGACCTCATCCAGTAACGTCATGCGTGCCAAAGAAAGACTTGGGCTAAAAACATACCGAAAGCAGAAAAAACGCAAAAGGAACCCAAAACAGGCCGCGTCCGTGCAACCGCCCGCAAACTCTACGATTCGTTATTGTGTGGAAATTCTGGGTGTATAATAATGGACGATGAAACGTATGTGAAATTAGATTGCAAAACGCTTCCCGGACCACAATTCTATACTGTAAGCGAAGACAAAGACATCCCCGAAACGGAGAAGGCAATTTTTACCGAAAAAATCGGTAAGAAGGTTATAGTTTGGCAGGCAATATGCGAGTGTGGTAAAACATCCAGTCCGTACATCACAACGGAGACGATAAACACTCAGAAATACGTTAAGAAATGTCTCCAAAAGCAATTATTGCCAATGATCAGGCAGCACGAAGGTCAAGTAGTGTTTTGGCCTGATTTGGCGTCTTGTCATTACGCAAAGGACATTTTAGAATGGTACAAAAGTCAAAATGTTTGTTTCATGCCGAAAGACATGAATCCGCCGAACTGCCCGGAGGCACGGCCAATCGAGACTTTTTGGGCTTTCACCAAAGCAAAGCTTCGAAAATTCATAAAACCAGCGGACGACATCCAAAAATTTAAAAAAGATTGGCCAGAAGTGGTCAAAATGGTGGGAAGTACCACTGTGCAGAAGCTAATGGGTCATGTTCGAGGAAAAGTTAGGAGTCTTGGCTATGATTAAATATTGTGATTAAACGAGGGTAAAATATCATAAAAAACACAAATACAAATATGATATTCCAAATAAAATTATTAAAACTAAAAAAAACATGACTTTTTTGTTATTTTGAAAGTGTGCTTATACTTTCTGGAACAGTCTATATTTTTTTCTGATATTTCATATTTTTATTATTGCAAGGGACGGTGGGTGTAATGATCCCTTAAAATATTTTGGTCTTGTATACACAAAAAAAAGAGGAATCTTAACAGATGCGTAAAATTTCCCCTCGCTCATCAGACCAGATACCAATCTTATCATAGTTTTAGGCCGGTGGATGAGAATTATACACAGATAGAAAGAATCATTGAGTTTTCTGCGTTATCGAAAGCACATAAAGGGAATGCTAATTGCGCCTGTTAAAATTCAATAATTTTAACAAGTGCGTAAAATTTCCCCTCGTTTAATTCCAAGCCACAGGAGGCGTAAACAACGAAATTGTTTGCAATCTTTCATGCGCCATTAAACAATGTTTGTAATTTTTCTTACAACTTGCTAGATTCAGGCGTTATCGGGCTTAAATTCACATGAAATATCCCATTATGTTCTGTCAAATCTAGTATTTCCTCTGTACGCATTAGGTACACTGAAAGTTAATTTTAGTTTATACTAGCTGAACCCGGTGCATGCGCTGCTACGCTTGCAACTAAATGAAGGAAAATTTAACATAACTGGCACGTTTATGGTTTTTTTCGAAATGAGTTTTTGTTTCTTGACTAAGCAGGGGTTCAAACTTCTATCAAAACATGCTTCTTATCCGAGAAACACACGTTTTGTGTTTAAGTAAGATGTTGTATGAGAGCCCTCCCTTCCAGAGGGGGGTGGTTTCTCAAACCACCATACAATCATTGCCTTCAAAACCCCCCACATTCCAAATTTGGTTCCATTTGCTTGATTAGTTCTCGAACCATCGCACTGGGCTCATCGATTATAATAAAAATTTGAGTTTAATTTGTTTGAAGCCCCCCCCCCCCCCCTTCAGAAAGGGGAGGGGTCTTGAACTACCATAGAAACATTCTTGCCTTCAAAACCCCCCACATGTCAAATTTGATTCGATTTGCTTGATTAGTTTTCGGGTTATGAAGAAATGTGTGTCTCATTTGTATGAGAGCGCCCCTTCCTGAGAGAGTAGGGGTCTCAAACAATCATTAGAACCTTCTCCAGCCCCAAAAACCCCTTCATATAAATTTTCACGTTGGTCGGTTCAGAACTTCTCGAGTCTATAAGGGTCTGACAGACAGACAGATATACAGAAATTCATTCTTATGTATATAGAAATCTAGCCTCCAAAAACCCCCATATGCTAAAAAGGCTTCGTTCACTTGATAAGTTCTCGAGTTATGCAAAATTTTGCTTTTTATTTGTATGCCCCCCCCCCCATTTGAAGTGGGGAGGGGTGGTGAAGTGCCATAGAAACATTTTTTGCCACCAAAAACCTCAACATGCCAAATTTGGTTTCATTTGCTTCATTGACTCTCGAGTTATGTTAAAAATTCTGTTTCATTTTTAAGGAAGTCTCCCCTTCCAGAAGGCGGAGGGGTCTTAAACCACCTCAGAATCATTTATTTCCTTCAAAAACTTCCACATGCCAAATTTTGTTCCATTTGTTTGATTTGTTCTCGAGTTATGCAGAAATTCGTGTTTCATTTGTATGAGAGACTCTTCTTTCAGTAAGCGGAGGAGTCTCAAACCACAATAGAAACATTTCTTGCCTTCGAAAACCTCCATATGCCAAATTTTGTTCCATTTATTTGGTTAGTTCTCGAGTTAGGCATAAATTTGTGTTGTTTTTGTATGGAAACCCCCCTCCCTCCCCCTTCCAGATGGCGGAGGAGTCTCAAACTTCCATAGAAACATTTTGTGCCTCCAAAAACTTCCACATGCCAAATTTGGTTCCATATGCTTGATTAGTTCTCGAGTTATGCACATTAGTATGAGTGCATGTTTCATTAGTATGAGTGCTCCCCTCTTACAGAGGGCGGAGGGGTCTCGAGTTACTTTAGAAACATTTCTTGCCTTCAAAAACCTCTACCTGTCAAATTTGGTGCCATTTACTTGATTTGTTCTAGAGTTATGCAGAAACTTGTGTTTCATTTGTATGGGAGCCCCCCCACCAGAGAGGGAGGAGGAGTCTCGAACTACCGTAGAAACATTTATTGCCTTTAAAATCCCCGCAATCCAAATTTGATTCCATTTGCTTTATTAGATCTAGAGTTATGAAGAAATTTCAGTTTCATTTGTATGACAGCACCCCTTCTAGGGGAGGGGAGGGGTCTCAAACTACCATAGAAACATTTTTCGTCAACAGAAAACCCCACATGTTAAATTTGGTTCCATTTGCTTGATTAGTTCTTGATATATGCAGACACTTCTGTTTTATTTGTATGGGACCCTCCCTTTTTAAAGAGGGGAGGGGTCTCAAACTACCATAGAAACATTGCTTGCCTCCAAAAACTTCCGCATGCTAAATTTAGGTTCCTTTGCTTGATCAGTTCTTGAGTTATGCAGAAAAATTTGTTTCATTTGTATGGGACCCCCCCCCCCTTCAGAGGAGGGAGGGGTCTCTTACTATCTTATAAATATTCCCCGACCTCAAAAACCCGTGCATACAAATTTTCATGCCAAACGGTCCTTCCGCTCGCGAGTTAAATCGTGACAAAGGAAACCCCAACTCATTTTTATCATATAGACTAGCTGAACCCGGTGCGTGCGCTGCTACGCTTGCAACTATTATATATTATTTAATATAACTGGCACGTTTATGGTTTTTTTCGAAATGAGTTTTTTTTCTTGACTAAGCAGGAGTTCAAACTTCTATCAAAACATTCTTCTTATCCGAGACAATACACAGTTTTGTGTTTAAGTAAGCTGGATAATTCTCATTATTGGTAGAAATTTGTGTTTCATTTGTATGGGAACCCTCCCTTCCAGAGGGGGGTGGTTTCTCAAACCACCATACAATCATTGCCTTCAAAACCTCCCACATTCCAAATTTGGTTCCATTTGCTTGATTTGTTCTCGAACCATTGCACTGGGCTCATCGTTTATAATAAAAATTTGAGTTTCAATTTGTTTGAAGCCCTCCCTCTCCTTTAGAAAGGGGAGGGTCTCGAACTACCATAGAAACATTCTTGCCTTCAAAACCCCCACATGCCAAATTTGATTCCATTTGCTTGATTAGTTCTCGAGTTATGAAGAAATGTGTGTCTCATTTGTATGAGAGCGCCCCTTCCTGAGAGAGGTAGAGGGTCTCAAACAATCATGAGAACCTTCCCCTGCCCCAAAAACCCCTTCATATCAAATTTGTTCCATGTTGGTCGGTTCAGAACTTCTCGAGTCTATAAGTGGTCATGACAGACAGACAGACAGACAGAAAGTTCATTATTACGTATATAGAAATCTAGCCTCCAAAAACCTCCATATGCTAAAATGGTTTCATTCACTTGATTAGTTCTCGAGTTATGCATAAATTTGCATTTTATTTGTATAGAAACATTTTTTGCCTCCAAAAACCTCAACATGCCAAATTAGGCATTTGCTTCATTGGCTCTCGAGTTATGCTAAAAATTATGTTTCATTTTCAAGACGAAGGGGTCTCAAACCACCGTAGAAACATTTCTCTCCTTCAAAAACTTCCACATGCCAAATTTGGTTCCATTTACTTTGTTGTGACAGAATTCCTTGGAGTTCTTCCAGCATAAAAAACACTCAGTGTTGCGTTTCTATTAGCTTAAAGCTAGAATTCAATTTATTCAAATACCGGTTGAAGAACAATTCTGTATTTAACTTACAATTTAGTCTCCAATTTCAGTCTTAATTAGGTCTCGATGGTGAGAATATAGTTTTCATGCCTGAGAGATAATCTTAAAGATAAGGATTGATACATTCAAGGTTCTTCAATAGGCTCAAAATGGTTTTTGTTTATAACTTTGTCTCAATTCTGCATATTACGTTTGACGGTTTGTACTTGCCGGATCAGCCGTTGGTTTTGATGTGGTGCTTTTGCTACCGTTGTTGGTAGCCGATTCAGAGGAACTGTTGGCGAACATGCTTATTAGTTCTCGAGTTAGGCATGAAATTTGTGTTGTTTTTGTATGGAAACCCCTCCCTCCCCTTCCAGATGGACGGAGGAGCTCTCAAACTTCTATAGAAACATTTTGTGCCTCCAAAAACCTCCACATGCCAAATTTGGTTCCATATGCTTGATTAGTTCTCGAGTTATGCACAAATTTGTGTTTCATTTGTATGAGAGCACCCCCTCTTTACAGAGGACGGAAGGGTCTCAAGTCACTTATAGAAACATTTCTTGCCTTCAAAAACCTCTACCTGTCCAAATTTGGTTCCATTTACTTGATTAGTTCTAGAGTTATGCAGAAACTTGTGTTTCATTTGTATGAGAGTACTCGCCCCCTCCTACCAGAGAGGGAGGAGGGGTCTCGAACTCACCGTAGAAACATTTATTGTCTTCAAAAATCCCCACATAGCCAAATTTGGTTCCATTTGCTTTATTAGATCTAGAGTTATGAAGAATATTACAGTTTCATTTGTATGACAGCACCCCTTCTAGGAGAGGGAAGGGGTCTCAAACCACCATAGAAACATTTTTTGCCACTAGAAAACCGCCACATGCCAAATTTGGTTCCATTTGCTTGATTAGTTCTTGAGTATATGCAGAAACTTCTGTTTTATTTGTATGGGAGCCTCCCTTTCTAGAGAGGGAGGGGTCTCAAACTACCATAGAAACATTGCTTGCCTCCAAAAACTTCACGCATGCTAAATTTGGGTTCCTTTGCTTGATCAGTTCTCGAGTTGTGCAGAAAATTGTGTTTCATTTGTATGGGAGCCCCCTTTCAGTGAAGGGAGGCGTCTCTAACTATCTTAAAATTATTCTCCGGTCTCAAAAACCCGTGCATACAAATTTTCATGCCAAACGGTCCTTCCGCTCGCGAGTTAAATCGTGACAAAGGAAACCCCAACTCATTTTTATTATATAGACTAGCTGAACCCGGTGCGAGCGCTGCTACGCTTGCAACTAAATGAAGGAAAATTCAATAGAACTGGCACGTTTATGGTTTTTTTCGAAATGAGTTTTTTTTTCTTGACTAAGCAGGAGTTCAAACTTCTATCAAAACATGCTTCTTATCCAAGAAACACACGTTTTGTGTTTATGTAAGCTGTTGTATGGGAGCCCTCCCTTCCAGAGGGGGGTGGTTTCTCAAACCACCATACAATCATTGCCGTCAAAACCCCCCACATTCCAAATTTGGTTCCATTTGCTTGATTAGTTCTCGAACCATCGCACTGGGCTCATCGATTATAATAAAAATTTGAGTTTAATTTGTTTGAAGCCCCCCCCCCCCCCCCCCTTCAGAAAGGGTAGGGGTCTTGAACTACCATAGAAACATTCTTGCCTTCAAAACCCCCCACATGTCAAATTATTTGATTCGATTTGCTCGATAGTTCTCGGGTTATGAAGAAATGTGTGTCTCATTTGTATGAGAGCGCCCCTTCCTGAGAAAGTAGGGGTCTCAAACAATCATAAGAACCTTCCCTAGCCCCAAAAAACCCCTTCATATAAATTTTCACGTTGGTCGGTTCAGAACTTCTCGAGTCTATAAGGGTCTGACAGACAGATAGACAGACAGAAATTCATTTTTATGTATATAGAAATATAGCCTCCAAAAACCTCCATATGCTAAAAAGGTTTCATTCACTTGATTAGTTCTCGAGATATGCAGAAATTTGCGATTTATTTGTATGGGATCCCCCCCCCCCCATTTGAAGTGGGGAGGGGTGGTGAAGTGCCATAGAAACATTTTTGCCTCCAAAAACCTCAACATGCCAAATTTGGTTTCATTTGCTTGATTAGTTCTCGAGTTATGCACAAATTTGTGTTTCATTAGTATGAGAGCCCCCTCTTACAGAGGGCGGAGGGGTCTTGAGTTACTTTAGAAACATTTCTTGCCTTCAAAAACCTCTACCTGTCAAATTTGGTTCCATTTACTTGATTAGTTCTAGAGTTATGCAGAAACTTGTGTTTCATTTGTATGGGGCCCCCTACCCTACCACAGAGGGAGGAGGGGTCTCGAACTACCGTAGAAACATTTATTGCCTTTCAAATCCCCGCAAGCCAAATTTGGTTCCATTTGCTTTATTAGATCTAGAGTTATGAAGAAATTTCAGTTTCTTTTGTATGACAGCAGACTGGGGAGGGGTCTCAAACTACCATAGAAACATTTTTCGCCACCAGAAAACCCCACATGCCAAATTTGGTTCCATTTGCTTGATTAGTTCATGATATATGCAGAAACTTCTATTTTATTTGTATGGGAGCCTCCCTTTCTAGAGAGGGAGGGGCCTCAAACTACCATAGAAACATTGTTTGCCTCCAAAAACTTCCGCATGCTAAATTTGGGTTCCTTTGCTTGTTCAGTTCTCGAGTTATGCAGAAAAATGTGTTTCATTTGTATGGGAGCCCCCCCTTTCAGAGGAGGGAGGGGTCTCTTACTATCTTGCAAACGTTCTCCGGCCTCAAAAACTCCTGCGTACAAATTTTCATGCCAAACGGTTCTTCCGCTCGCGAGTTAAATCGTGACAAAGGAAACCCCAACTCATTTTTATTATATAGATTACAAAATCGAAAGTAATACTCACTAATCCATTCGTTGTTTTCAGCAACGAAACTGATTTGTTCTTTTTATGAAGATACATTCGTAATTAATTGCACGCGCAACTGTCAAAAGCACGAAGCTTTTGTTGACACAGAAAGAACATTCGTACATTGTACGGAAACAATGCAAAGAGCTACGAATATTTTGTCACAAATTAAAAAGAAACATCTCTCTGGTGGTTGCATGAAGGACTGACAGATCTACTTTATCGACTCAAAATGTAATTGACAAAAAAAAGCGCAATCACGTGGAATTGTCCAGCGTTTTTTTTATTGTTTCAGACATGGGGTTCGAACCTGAATATTTGGAAAGTGCTGATTCTAAATCCGTGGTTGATCTCACTAGGCCACGCTGACTCGTGAGAACAATTTTGATTAATGAGCATGAAGTTATAGCTCACGACAGAGCTTTGATTTTTATTTTGGGATAGATAAATTATTTCTGCCCATACCAGCAGAAACACCATCGTGCATGAGTGCGGTATAAAAGAGAAGCAGCGATTGGCTGGTCATCACGAAGTTCATTTCGTGCATTTTACAAAAAGGTGTAATGATAGCATTTCACCAGATAAAAAGCATTATGAATGTTTCATACAATATACGAGACATTTGTTCTATGTACAAAATCCATGTTTACGAAACGCGTGAAAGCTACTTTACGAAAATAAATTTTCAGTGTAACGCAGAAAATCCAATATTTCTTTGTATCAGTGTCAGAAAATTGATCCGAATCCTGAACTAAATAGGATCCACCAAATTTAATTATTTAATATTTAAATCGCGTTTGTTAAGCCACCATGCGTCGCTAGAAGTATTAATAGCGACGCATGGTGGCTTAAAAACGTATTTTGTCTCGGAAGCGGTCTATTGAAATTTCTTGATAGCATTTTATAGAATAGTCCCTCCGTCATTGGGAACATCTTGTTAATCGCAGCTCTTTTTGGTGTCCAGGTTTATCCTTATAGATACCACTGAAAAGACAGGTGGCTACCATATACTTTGTTTACATTTCGAATACCACCCAGTTAGTAGCAGTGCTACAGCAGCCATTTTAATAAATCATGCAACACCTAGTCGAAGTAGTAGTAGCACAGATGCCTATGGATAAATTTATGAGTAGCGAACAAAATCTCTCCCGATCGCCTTCTCTCTCTCACTCATAGCGGTCATTGGTGAGTTGCAGACATAGCGTCCAAATGATCTCGTCGTAGTAGGCACTGGATGGTACCAGTAGCGCAGTAGGAGTAGCTGGGAGGTGGAACACGGATTGACGAAGGTTCATACGATGAGCATGGCACGGCGGGGGAAGATTGGTTGATTCGTTCCGAAGGAGAAAGCCACATCGTCTGGACCAAGGGATTAGCTCCTCGGGGTTTTCGATGACTGGTTTTTCGATTTCAAATTGCGAGTATAATTATAATGACACCGAGCTGGGGAGGAATATAAGACAAACAGGACTCAAATCATTCGGTGGTTCAACACAATCGAAACTGGGTGACAACAGTATCGATAGCCTTAAGTCTACCATAATTAGGTCTCTGGCCTGATGATTCTCCTCTGTCTGTTGTTATTTTTTTTTCTCTATCTGACAGTCAGCCCATGTGGAATTTATGTTTCACACCCGAGAGAAGCGAAAGCCTTTCTGGGTAATTCCGTTGCTTGATTTTTTAAGAGGATTACGTACGTCTCAATCCTCGGTCTGACACACACACACACATAGTTGACTCGTAATGCGTCCGTAGTGCAAGGTTTGGTCACGGAGCTGCCATAAGGGCCAGCATAAATGGCAAAAAGAAACAGCAGCAGAAGGCAACAATGGCAATAACAACACAACTACAGCACAACGCGCATGGAGAGATGAGAAAAAATGATGCTTTTGACCTCGCGCAGCGTGTGGGCGTCTAAGGTGAAGGATAAGTGAGCCCCCGTTGCTGTTGTTGGCCGCGTCGGACGGAATGGAACGGTCCGCAGTCAGTGCATTGTCGACCTAGGGAGAGTTGGATATGTGCGTTAAAATGATTATTATTATTATTGTTATTACCCTGGATGCAAGCATGTGCAATGATCGATGTCGACGTAGTATTGCTCGTGGTCAAGGTCTACAAAATATGCGAAACACGAGCTAAGTGCCGAATATCATCATAATTGTTTTTATATAACTCACGAAGATTGAAAGAAGCATGTAATTTTTTGCGTTATATAATGCACATATATGGAATGCTAGATTTGGCATATTTTTATGGGTTGTCTTATGTTGATTTAAGCCAGTTATCGTCTTAATCTAGTCTGTTGTGTGAAAGAGTGCTAACAATTTCGTTGTTTGTTTTCGCTTGCAACCGAACGAGGGGAAATTTCACGCTCACAGAAAAAAATAATGAATTTTAATAGGCGCGTAAAATTTCCCCACGTTTGATGTCAAGTAAAAAGAAGCGTAAACATAGAAATTGTAAGCAATTCTTCATATGCCATTTGTTTGCAATCTTCCAAATAAAAGATTAGATCCAGGCGCTCTTTAATTTTATTATGCATGGTAAATTCTATTAATTTCTGCCAAATTATCCCCATTATGTGCATGAACTTTAACAGTCGCATAAAACTTCCACTCGCTTGATTCCAAGCCAAAAGAAGCGTAAACAACGAAAGTGTATGCAATCTTTCATGCGCCGTACAACAATAATTCAAATCTTCCATATAACTAGATTCAGTCGTTATCTGGCTTAATTTAAAAAAATACATATTCAATTAGTTTATGTCAAATCTAGCGTTCCAGTCATGTGAATAAGATAACGTAGAAAATACGTGTTTCTTTCAAACTGTGTGTTACCGGTTTCGCAAACCAACTTTGCTAGCATGTGGTAGTGTGTTGTTGTGTGTGTTAATTTTGATATACATTTGTTTCAGTGTACATTTCAAGCGGTTCAAAATGCTAGCAGTGGTAAGCGTTTCTGACAGAATTTAATTTCCATTCATATTCTTATGAACGTTTTTCCGCTTAAGCTGTTGGTAAGAGTGCATAAAAGTCAGAGATGGGTTCGAAAAATGCACTGATATTTAAAAAGAAATATTGATTTTTTTTGCGTTATCTAATGCACATAAAGGGAATGCTAGATTTGACAGAAAATGGGATATTTTATGTAAATTTAAGCCAGATAATGCCTGATTCAAGCCTGTTGTATGAAAGATTGCAAACATTGTTGTATGGCGCATCAAAGACTACAATCAATTGCGTTGTTTACGCCTCCTTTGGCTTGAAATTTAATGAGGGGAAATTTTACCCGCTTGTTAAAATTAATTATTTATTTCTGTGTGGCTCACTTTGGTTTATATTAAACAGGTTGTCTGAATGTTATCCGTTCAACAAAATGATAATAACAATTATAATGAGCATGAGCATGGTTGGCCACCCGAGGTTGCTACTCAGTTTTTACCAGATCAGCTGTTATTACCCAGAGAACCAACTGATGATGCTTGGGACTAACGCACATCTTCAATGTGTAAAAACTGGTTGTCTCAAACTAAGGCAATACCGGCGCCGGCGCCGTCCGAATGCAGGTCAAGTAAGGAAAGGGTAGGAATATGTTGACGTGATACACGCTTTATTGGAAGCCGAGAACACCTATGCACTTCTACGAGAAATCACTGGGATTTTGGATAACACGATTGGGTACCGGCAGGGTTCGTTTTGGTTAACGATAAGCTGTCAAGTAAAATTAGTAGCGATTTCCGATTTAGACGAATTTTAACCAACAGTAAAGATGCTATTGGGGCTACTCACAAAGCGTGATGGTGGTTTTCATTGGGGAAATAGACAATGTTTAACAATGCTGGGTTCAAACCAAGAATGCTGGCAAGCCGTTTTGAACCGATTTAAACCAACAGTAAGGATGCTATTGGAGCCACTCACAAAGTGTGATTGGTGTTTTTCATTAGGAAAACAAAGTGATTTTTAATAATGCTAAAAAGCCGGTTTATATCGGTTTAAACCAACATTAAGGATGCTATGGGGGCTACTCACAGAGTGTGATAGTTGTATTTCATTAGGAAAACAAGTCAATTCATCTCAACGGCTGAGAGCCGACTTGAACCAATCTACACCATTAGTACAGATGCCACTGGAGTCATTTAAAAAAATGGGACAGTGGTTCATTTGTTCCAAGATAGGGTGGCCCGCCGAGCATGGCGAACGAATAATTTGGATCACAATTAATTATGTACTCACCACTGACCCATAACCCGGTGAACCACGACTTTTCATGCTCACTTGATTAAAATAAATAGATACCGAGCTATTCCAGAAAGTAAAGGCAGTTTGCAACAAACCATTTAACAAACACTCACTCCACCAAACAATAAATAACCGAAACAATGGATAACGCACTATGCCCGATATCAAAACCGACATCAAGGTGATATGACGCATATGATGAACTAACTATATAGGTCTTAATTAACTAGCTAAATCATAATGACCAAAACCACTCGATCACAGTACCATCACAATCGATATTTATACACGCAAAACACGCACACAGTTTGGTAATCGTTTCACTCTCTCGAACATTCCCGATAACCAATACAACAGAACTGTGAAAATCGTCGGAGACCAATCTGTTCTAATGTGCAAACTTTACTAATCGGTTCAATAATGGCTTCATATATGGCTTCATAGCTAGTTTTTATGCACAGGGAAATGTTTTATAATTAATTTTACCATTCAGGAGGGTTAGGATAACTACAGCAGTATGGTGCTTTTGAACCGACTATGACCATGATAAAAATAATTGATTTCACATTCACTATATTGTTGGAATAGTCCTTGTAACCATGACCATAGTCAATAATACCATGAACGTGGTGAGTTCTACAATTTTCATGTTTAATGTAAACATTTGATGTAATAGTCATCTTGACCATGATTTAACTGTCGGTAGAACCATGGAATTATTTTCAGTGTAGCAAAGTTACACACTATCATTAAAATCCATACTATTTTCATTAGGACCCAGCATATTTCAATGGGGCGATAAGTGTCAATTCAGTGTGTTTTTTGTTTTGATTATACTTCTCGTGATTTTCCTTATCAAGTAATCAGGTATGTTTCTTTATTTATTTAATATTTTTTATTATCTACTACACTCATCATCCTACGATTGCTCCGGTAATATTTGCTGCAAATTTTGGCCAAGCTGATTCCACTAAAATGTTTTTTCACTGACGGGTCTTTGGTAGAGGAGTCTGCTGGCTTTGGCATATACAATGAATTTTAAAACGTTAAACGAAAATTTCAAGCTCCTTATTCTGTTTTTTCGGTGAATTAGCGGCAATACACAACGCTAGAAATTATTTCCTCACTAACACCGGATCACCTTCTAAGTGCTTCATCTTCACGTTCTTTTATTATCACCTTTGTATGAATATCATCTCATTGTAAGATTTCTGGCAATGAAACTGCGGACACGCTCGCAAAGGTGGGCGCTGAAGGTGATATTTATGACTGACATATCGCCTTCAACGAAGCTTACATTCTATAACCTCCAAAGCGTCGAATAAAGCTTGGTTCAGGGGATTGGATGTGAGTCGAGACTTCATTCGTGTGATGTCCAATCATTTTTCAATAAACGCTCATTTGTTCCGTGTTGGGCTGGGAGACAGCAATCTCTGTGAATGTGGACAAGGTTACCTGGACGCAGATCCCGGAATTCGCTTTTGTGTTGAGCATCGTGGAGTCGGGCGGGGAAACCAGAACCTAAAGACTGTATTCGATAAAATTTGGACACACAAAATGGGTCATCAAAAATTTTCCTTGAGTCCGATTCTTTTCACACTTTCTGGAAATAAAGTATTACTAAATGGTTAAGTTTTGACATCATTGGTTTATTGAACCTCTTCTCCCAACCCAAATGCCCGCACCTTTTCCTTGACCCCTTTCATCAAATTTTGGGCAATGATAGGACCGACTTGCTTACTTACTTTTAACCACACTTTCTTTAGTTCAAGTTCATTTTCTATCAGTTTTGGAGTTTTAACGAGCTTTGCCTTCATGATTGCTCAAAAATTTTCAATTGGGCGAAGTTCCGGAGTGTTTGGAGGGTTGACGTATTTTGGTACAAAAACTACATTATTATCTTTGTACCAGTCTAGGACGGGCCGGAAATAGTGACAAGATGCCAAATCCGGCCAAAACAGTGTCGGGCCATCGTGAGATCTCAAGAAGGGCAGAAATAGTTCTTGGAGGCATTCGTCCTTGTAGATTTGTCCGTTGACGGTCCCAGAGGTGATGAAGGGCTGACTCATTTTGCCACATCTGCAGATCGCTTGCCAGACAAGGAATTTTTTGGCGAATTTCGACAGTTTCTTCTTCCGTACACTCTCCGGAACGGCCAACTTAGAGGTGGCGACTTAGTGTTCCTGTCCTGGCATTTGTTTGGTGTCGGCTTTAATGTACGTCTCATCGTCCATCACAATGCAGAACGGTTTTGTGAGCCACTTCCTGTTCAGTTTTCTTGTACGAGTTTTGGCCACCGAGTTCTGTTTATCGCTCCGGTTCGGTGCCTTCTGGACCTTGTACACATGTAATCCAGAACGTTTCATTGTTTTCTGCACAAAACAAACTGAAACTTTTGCCTTTTTCGCAACATCCCTGATCGAAATGTTGGGATAACGCTTAAATTGGTTCAATACCATCCTGGCCTTCTCCGGATTTGATGTGCCACGTTTTTTGCCACTACCATTTTCCGCTTGGTTGTCTTACGGTCCTTGAACGTTATGATCACATGAGATACGGTTGAATTTGCGATTCCGAGCTGTTTTACGATCCATCGATGAGAAGCGTTTGGGTTTTTGAAGTGAGTGCCCAAAATTTGTTGACGCACTATTTCTTCATTCGAAGCTATCACTGAAATCACTCGACCGATTTTCAAGGAGGAAATTCATAACACAATTGACACAATGAAATATGTACATTCAGTTAAAATTTCAATAATTTTTACCCACACGCTAAAAAGTTACGAACAATTGCGTGTGTCCAAATTTCATCGAATACAGTCTTTATGGCTCGACCAAAACAATTGACGCTTTCCAGTCTTTTGGTACTGGTACGTCGTACTCGAGATCCTCCTAAAGATGTGCCTACCAGACAGAGATCTGGTGAAGCAACTTACACCATAGAAAAACAAAAAGGCCCGCTGGACGGACCTGTCCCTGGGTGAAATATCACATGTCCCCCACATGGTTTTAGCCCAGCTCACCAGTACTAAAAATCCTATTCTATCTGCACTATTCTGAACACAATAACCTTTTGTGTGGATTTTCAGTAACTCTTTCTAACTGTTGTTCAACCATATAAGGGATGGTTTTATCCGAGATATTCCCGTAAAGACGCGGACAGAAACATGGACACGAATTTAGACCATGCCTTGGAAGCTAAAATTAGTGAGAATATGGACCAAGAAAAAAGCGAAATTTAACAATAGCTATCTCCGTGTGGGCTACCTATAAGTTAATGCATTCAAACCGCTGTAAACAAAAAAGTTGACATGTAAGCGACCCACGAACAACATGAGTGTGTGAGTTATCGTGGACTGGGACAGGTTGGATTACATACTTGAAAGAACTGACTCGGGATAGAATCAGTGCTGAAAATAATCATTTCGACCCAATGTTCTTAAATTGTCAACAACTCGTTCCAAATTCTTGCGGAGTTGGGTACAGGCAACTCGTGAGGTACTAAGTGCTCTCAGGATGAGGAGCAAGACAGGTAATTGTTATCCATTGTATCTATATTAATAAAATTTATTTTTAATAAGTATGCGTCGACCATCAGTTGAATCGGTTAGATCGGTTGTGTCGATACTTTGTTCCGCAATATTTTGTTATCGGGCGTAGCGTTTTGTCTATTGTTTCGGTTTCCTCTGGTTCGTAGCGTGAGTGGTCGAGTGAGCATGATAAGTCCTGGTTCACCTGGTAAGATGGGTCGGTGGTGAGGTACATAATTAATTGTGATCCAAATTATTCGTTCGCCATGCTCGTCGGGCCACCCTATCTTGGAACAAATGAACCACTTTTTCATTTTGTAAGTGTCACGGCATCCGTACTGTTGGTGTAGATCGGTCTACATGGGCTCTCAGGCTTTTTAATTTAACTGCCTTGTTTTTCTAATGAAATACCACTTTCACACTCTGTGAGTGGCTCCAATAGCATCCTTACTGTTGGTTAAAATCGGTCCAAATCGGCTTTTCAGCATTATTGAAAATCACTTTGTTTTCCCAATGAAAAACCACAATCACACTTTGTGAGTGGCCTCAATAGCATTTTTGCTGTTGGTTTAATTTCGGTTAAAATCCGAAATCGGTAAAAAAAATTCAAATACATCACTTGAAAGCCGGCGCTGGCATTGCCTTAGTTTGAATCACCAGTTTTTTTACATTGAAGATGTATGTTAGTCCGAAGTATCATCTGTTGGTTCTCTGGGTAATAACAGCAGACCTGGCAACAACGGAACAGCAACATCGGGCGGTCAACCACACCCATGCTCATTATTGTTGGCAAAATTTTACATGTTTATTTTCATCGGTGTAGAATATATTTGGTTTTCTGAAATCTCAATCCGTAAAGCATAAAAAGTTATTCACTAAACTGAATACTGGGGATTGAAAACCTTATATTTACATGCTCGTTGTCTTTGGCATTATTTTTAACGCAG
>JASCZW010011073.1:0-33499 GCA_034211315.2 Aedes japonicus | reverse complement strand
GGTTACGTATTAGTTATCTGGAAGCCTGACGCAGACGGTCAAGACCGCTCAATTTTCTCCCCACTGAACCTCAACATATTATTGAGATCATAAACCAAAAATAAAACTCCGGATCGAGCAACTTTTCTCCAACAATCAAGCTCTGCTCAGGAGATTCAAAACTTCCATAACGAGTCGGATACATAAATAAAGATTTAATTGATCTGTCACATCAATGTTTTTTTCAAGGTTATTTTAATCCAATTTACAAAATTTGGCTTCAATGAAGGAAGGAGAAAGAAATGTTCAGATTTTCTTTAGTCTATAGAAAATTAGATTAATGTTGTAAAAATGGCCACCGCATTGATACGAATAAAATAACGAAAATAAAATTTTCATTTTAGGTAAAAAGTATGGTTTCAAAATCGACGAATGAAGTGGAGAAAACCATCAAACCTGTTGCAAACAGTCTTTGTTGATGCAGACCATAAAACAAATTCACAGAGTGGTGGTGACTTGGGAGAGCAGAGGATGATGATAAATATAGATTAAAGAAAGAGTGGTTCCTGTAACTAGATCCGAATAGAGAATGCAATTTAAGTTAAGTCGTTTTCGGCTTTGTACAGTGAATGGCTAGAGCTAACTTTCGTGTACGCCAAGTCATCAGCAACAAATTTCTGAAAGAAAGCCTTTACAATGAAACCGTGCAGGTGGACATCATACACTACTAGTGAAAAGAATCTAAAAAGCGTTGTTAGGCCCAGATTGTTACCTTTAGGTTGTTAAAGTAAATATTTTGGCTGAGCATTATAAAATATATCCTTAAAGATTCACAAAAATGCAAAACGCCCTTGATCATGATTTTCACTTATTGCTATAGTTTGTGTCTCCTTGTATATGAATGTATTTTTGAAAAGTTATCCATGTGCATTTGCATTGAAACGCGTGTACTTGTGATTGTTTTAATATGTTCACTATAGCATACTGTGCAGTTTGATCAATATCTTTCGTTGTTAATTTGACGGTTTCAGCACGTTTAAATAATTGTTTTCAAAATGTCACGCATTAAACGAGGTAAAATGGCAGCGTGGACACATGGGCTACGTGAATAGGGTGTAACTATCCGCCATCTTGCCAGTTTTCTTTTTCGCCTCTTAAAATTCATCACGCGAGGTAATCGTATTTAACCTAGAAGTTGGGGAACACTGCACCTCGGATGAACTGCCAGTGAAGAGGTAGAAAACCGATCCCTAACCCACCCAACTCCTAAACTGGATTAGAAAGTGGTGTCAATTGGAAGAAATTAATGTCGATACGTGAATCAGTCAATAAAGAAAGAACCAGCGTTGAACATCTAACGACCGAAGAAACGAACAATTCAGTTAATCAATACAGGCTTGAAAATCGCCAAACAGCGAACAGCCAACGCCAGCGGCAACAAGGGCCCGGACATTGCGTTCGAGAGTTTACAAAGCGACCAAGCTGTATCATGGAAGACATTTCATACAAGCGCAGGCGGACGGTGCTATTTTGACCATTTTTTTCCTTGCTTGGAGTTTTTGCTGATACATTGAAAGAGCTGGTATACTTTTAACATTTCGGGATTAACTTTTCAAAAGGACTTTCCATTGATTTGAAAAAAAACTAACGGATGACTAAAACCTCCAATTTCTCAAAGGATAAAATCAAGATAATAATATTTCAATCATTCTATGTGGAACATCCACAAAATTACGTGATATATTCATGGAGGGGTCAAAGAAATGCCATGTATTAGGTATTATATAAATATGCTACGGCGTTAGGTCCGAATGATCAATACATACATGTTGTATTGTGGATTGTCCCAAAACAGAGACATACATTGCCTTTCAGAAAACCAGCATGCATAGAATATTCAGAAAGAAGAAGAAGCAGCATCCGTAGCTGTTGCTTCTTCTAATTATTTGAAGATGTTTGCTAAACTTACGGTAATAGGTACGCGTAATTGCCAGAACAAAGAAGCAGAAGGCGTAGCGGACGATTGCCAGTTTTGGCTGAATTCGACGCCTGATGCATTTTTTTTTCTCTGAAACGGCACAATAAAAGAATTGATTTTCGGTCCAACCATCAATAACGTAATTTATTTCCTTTCGAAATTGTTCATATTTTCTCCCCTTTGTATGATTTTTACGAATAAATTCCAGATAACGTTTCATGACGCGTAAGAAACACAAGATCCTTTACCCGTTCGGTTCTGTACAAAATTAATAGATGACTTTTGAAGAGAAGATGCCACAAAAAAATTCATAATTCGTTTAGCTTTATTATTACATAACGGTAGAAATACATATATACGATAAAAGTGAATAGTTGGGTCAACAACTCCAATTTTTTTTGTCGATTTGTATTAATCTTACTATGTTTCGTTTCATCACAAACAAAAATCATCAAATCTCTGGTCAAGAAGCGTACCCTTCCAGCCGGGACGGGAAGTATCGTGTCGGATGTTGAACGTGTTTCTGAATCTTCAAAAATCAGAGCAAAACTTTTTCACGATATCTGGATAACCTAGAACATTTTTTTTCTGTCAGGTTCTTCTCCATCCAAAGTGAGCTGATGAATGTCTGATTCATCTTACGGCACGAATGAAGACATCATGTGTTGTCCAGCCTTGAGCGCTTTCTAGCATGATAGGTCATATTCTTTAACTGTTTGTGCTGGCTTTGCCGCTTTTCCATAATATACCGTAAGCGGCGCGAGAATGCATAATTCTCCGGCATGAGCGAGTACTTTATGCACAGTTGCAGGAATTTTATACCAATCGTACAATTCCAGATAAAGTCAGAGCATTCCTTTGGGCAATACGGAATCTATTTTTTCGAGGTTTGTCATCTTGACAGTTGATAGCAATTAAAATATTTCTAAACCTCACAATCAATTCTTCGTCGATGTTCAGAATTCTGCTTAAAAAGCTTCTTTCGTGAGGGATTTGCCAAATGTTCGTCGACAAACGTTACCTGTAGTACTTGTACCTGCACCAATTGATTCGTTAAGGATTCTACTCTGACTCCAAAAATGCCCATGAAGCTGTTTCGTTAATGCTTTTTTTCGTTCGAATTCTTTAAACGTCAGAAATTACCATTTTTTAATCCATTCTATATGCAATATGTGCAAAAGGTATCGAAAAATCGTGGAATCTGCATACGAAGCGGAGACATACCGTAATGAGCATCTTCGCTTGTTAAAAATCCTCCTTCAAACTTTTCTTTACTGTTCATTATATCAGGCTTCTTTGCTCCATGATTGGGCAATTTTGCATTGATAAACTTCCAGAATATACGTGAGAACTTTCCATCTATCATGCTAAGTACAAAATCAAAATCAACAAGAATTATTTTCATTATTTAAAAGCTCGACTTCACTGGCGTCAGTTCATTCATTTTCTCCAATGTCATTTTGTAGCAAGAATCACTCCTTACTCTCTTGATAAATCACATGATGGGCCTACAAAATCGAATACTTTGAGGCATAGCATTGAACCACATAATCATTTTTCGATCATTATACGAATAACTGAATTGGAGTTCATGTTGATGTAGAAATACAATGAACTATTCCGACATCCTCTTCTTCAGGTAATTTGAGAATGACCTGTTTGAGCCATCCATACCTCCAACCACAGATAATCATCCGCCAGCACTATCCAGCTCGTTAGAATCCATGCAATTCGTTCATAGTCGGTGCTGATTTGCTTTGCTGATTCGATGCACTGTATTGTCCAGAAGCGCCTACAGTTCATTTCCAATTTCAGCGCAGTTGCTTCACGAACCTCGTTGAGGTGCGCATTTTTTACCTCGATAAAGCCGTAAGGTGGAAAATCGTGACGGTGATTCTCCAGGTATTAAAGTTCGTTATTTCAAACACAATCCAGCCTGATGAAAAACTAAAAGCTTCTCAGTGACATCAGTCTCCATGCTGACTGAAATAATTGCGACAATGACAAAATTCTCTGCTCTTTCAGAATAAGGCCGACGACTTTAACCAAAATTTATCTCTTTCCTAATAAGCTGTCCTTCGCCATTACTAGAGCCTTTTCGATGCTGTCTACTTTGGGATCCAAGCCTTTCGTTAGTCAATGACACGTCGTTTTCCTTTTCGCTCAGGGTCAGTAAAAGGTTTTGAGGGTCCTCAGCGCTTTCAGCAGATGACGCCGAGATTGAAGGAGCATCTTTGTTCTTGTTCGATGAACTCCGCAATGCTGAAGTCTCCATTTATCCAATCCAGATAATATGCCTCGAATCTTCTGTTTTCGTTGAGCTTCATTCCACTCTCGTAAGCCAGATGCGTTAACCGAGAGTTTTCATCCTGGAGACGTTCACAAAGCTCTTCCTCCGATATAGGACAGTTTTCACAACAAATTTAAAAAGCTCTTCTCAATATCCGTATTATGCGTCAATTGACAATCAAACAATGAAATTATAACTCTATTATCCATTTTACAATTTGCACTTTTCAACCGTAGTTTTAGGTGATTTCAAATAATACACTGTCAGTATAAATTAATTCTGGCAATAAATCGTACCTAGGCACTTACAATGAAACAATGATGAGTACCTAAGAGCTGGATGGCAGCAAAGCGTGGGGTCCGCCACAAGTACACGTAGGTACGAATTAACGATCTGATGAAATTATTCAAAACAGACAAAATAACAAAAAGAACGAAAACTTTAAACTTACATTGAAAACACGTAAACGCGAAGAAGCTCCCTTGCAGGTCTGCGATGAGATAATGATACCGATTTGCTATCTTATAACCAATTATAGCAGAAAACTGTTTTAAACATATTTTTAATAATTTTAAATTCACAGTGAGGTCCGGCCTCCTTCAAAGATGGTCGAAATTTTCTGTAAAGTGTTAATTTGTCTTATTTTGGTTAAACCATCGCCAGAAAATTACTAAAATCCTCCAAAAGTAAATACGTTTTCATCGTAACCTAAAATAATGGAATTGGTAATTAAAGTGGTCATATTTTTTAAACCGCCTGATTAAAATGCGCAGTTTTGCGCAGAGTTTTCTTCTTTGTAATTTGTTATTATACATCCCACACACTGATTCAGAGCTGCGGTGAAAAAGTTGCTGATCAAAAGCGAAATTTCTGGAATTTTTTAATGTTTTTTCTTCTCTTGTGATCTGATTTTATTTCAGAACGATAACCCATTGCGTATTATTATTTTAAATGAAGCCTTGTTTTTGTATCTTCAACTATGTAGCAAAGTGAGTCAGTTATCTAATAAAAACAGGTCAACATTTAACCGAGATAAAGCGCATGTTAAGCAAAAATGCGGTATTGTTTTTTCGCTAACCTACAACTTGATGATTCAATATTCCAGTAGCTGAAAAGCAGTTAGAGTGCTTTCTGAAAACTTTGAAGTTTTCAATTTATATGTTTACTTTTTGATAAAAATTATTGAAAAAAGCCTGGTGAAGGTCACTTTTCCGATTTTCGTCCGCCTGATATTCATAGTGGGGTTGCATGTATTTTGATGATATTAGATCGCGCTAAAGATAGACTCAAAACCTATCCAGGTCCACAATATTGGTTAACTGCCGTCGTGAGGTGTGATGTACACCAACCTAGGTTGGTGATTATCGCAAGCATCCTTCTCTCTGGTCTTCACCACGTTTTGCTCAACGCCATGGAGTTGCTGCAGGAATATTCAAACAAGATTGCTTCGATTCGTAGCGTAAATGGAGGAACATCGCCACATTCTTTTTCTGTCCTCCCATCAGAGATGCACATTTTCGTACCAATGTGCCGCCGAAAGAGATTTGTACTGCGAGAGATATGTCTGCTGTAATACACCCCAGATAAATAAAAGTGCTCTTATTCGGTGAAAAATACAATAGTGGGGGTGTGCGCCCAGATGGATTGACGGGAGGAGTGAGCCACACTCTCTTTCAACGATCACCGCCGTGCACATCAGCGAAGACGCACCAGTGTTCTCTCTGTGCGATTCGCTGGTGCGAGCGAAAGCCGAAACATCGTCGCGGAGCGAAGAATAGTGTCCGAAAAAGGCAGCGGGAAGAAGATTATTCTTCCTTCAGTTATGGCGTCAAAACGACCTGCAATCACCATGAAGATATATAGAGCCGCACGCCAGTGAGTTTACCGGGGCGCACGCGTCAGGGAATTATCTACATTCGCTTGTGTAATTTCAGATAAAAGTGAATAAAAACCATTTTCTTTCCACCACATGCGCTACCCGCATGCAAACACGGGGTGAATATAAACAAGAGAGAAGAGCTCGTTGGGGGTAAGAAGAGTGTGTGGAAAATTTTCAATCTCTCTTTTCCACACTGAGGATATGGACATCACTGTCTCCCCATCTTCTTCGCCATTCGCCGGTGTTACCACTATTACATTCCGGTGATCACCACTTTCAACATTCTATTAACATCTGAGAAGTACCGGATAAGTATGCTCAGAAGGATTTAATGAGAATAAGCATAAGCTGCCGCTTCATTCTTCTTCACAGCAATATTTACAGACAAGCAATCCGAATGCTTAGGTAGTCAGGGATGGAAGGCTGGTGGCATTGAAGATTTTTTGTGCCCATCTGCATCTGGCATATGGGTTATGGGGTTATTATTAAGATATCAAATAATCATATATTTGTGGAATAGTGTCATAAGGTACATTTTTTTTTTAATAATCAGATTAATTGTATAAGGCTCAATCGAATTAACTTACAGAGCCAAATTTTCATATTTTTATACATCATTTATCTTAAAACCAAAGTTAGAGGATAGAGCCGATTACCGCGGGCCGTCTCGAGGTTAATAGGAATTAGCAAATTACGGATGGGAAAGAGGGTGGGAATTTAAAGTATGGTTTACATAACACATTAAATTAAATTTAAATTATCTAAAATACTTATAACTATATGAATATATTTTTTTTGATTTGGACATTTTTTTTGAAAAAAGAAAAAAAACATACATACATACATATATATATATATAAAAAAAATTTAGAGTAATGATATAAGTAAATCCAACCACAACGGTTGCTTGCGTTAGGTCAAAACACATAAATGAGTTTCATGTACTCCAAAATCACGTACAGCCAAAATATCTCGAAAACTGGTACATCAGTTGCCTTGTTTGAGCTTCAGCGGGAATAACAGCTCAGATGTGACTTTGTTTTCATCCACTTCAGAGATTGTTACCGCCCGCCCAACCCGGCATAAATGAGCGCCTGTAAAGAATGTGATGGACATGAGTGGCGAGACATGACACGAATGAGTCTCTGACCCACATCCATCTCCTAAACCAAGATTTCTTCGACACCTTTGGGATGATAGAATGTTGCCACGCCCAAATTTTCTTGGCCCATTTCATACCGCCAGTCACTGACGAGTGACCGTTATTGCGGCCAGGAAAAATCTCGTTGAAGGCGACTTGTCGATCGTAAAGCAAATATCGCCTTCCATATCTACCCGCGCGGAAACGCTTTCCATCGTTCGAACTGAATAAATGAGATGTAATCGGCAAAGTATATAAAATTACGAAGATAAAGCACTTAGAGGCTTTCTCCCGTATTTTCATGAGAAAATACGAGGAGCAAGCTACCGGTCTTTAGTCGAACGAATATCAGCTCTATAGAACTGAGACTATCCGTGAAAATGAAGTAATTGATCCGGCGTTAATGAGGCACAATTTCTAGCGTAAATGTATTACGCGTAACGTAGCACATACACGGAACAAGGAGCCAGTGCTTCATGGTTGTCACGATACCATTAAATATACTGTAGCTTATTACTCGGCTGATCTGCGTAAGAGCAAAGCTACGCTACCCGATGGGCCGAGACCGCGCATGCCACGTTTAAATTTGCGCCTGACGAGACCTCAGAGTTTATCCATATTAAATTTTCCCAGGACATGAGATCATGCCAGCCAAGATGACAATGTGAAATACGACGGTTAAGAAACCTTTGCATTGCAACACAATCTTCCGCATTAATAAAAATAACTTTCAAAAAGTCACAGAAGATAAACACACAAAACCTATGAACGACGCTACGTAACGCCCAGTTATCATCACGGTAGTTGCATTAGCTATCTCAAAGTAGAGGAAAAGTATTCGCAACAGAGAGAACGCAACACAACATCAAATTTCCGATCACACGGAAGAATGTCACGCATGTGAATAGACGAACTGGTTTAAGGTAGTTTTTAATGCACAACACGCATCACCAACGAATGCCAGACTTACGGACAACAACTATAAAGATCGTTATCCACACGCAAACAACAACATTTATTTGCCGCAAACAGTATTGAAAATGAATTTTTGCCACGGCAGTATGCTTTACCAATCTTATTCTATCTCCCTCTTTGTCCTTTTTCATCTATCCCATCCTGAATGTGCGCATTATCCTACTTTCATTGTGTCAGGCTCTGTGTTACTGTTGTCCGCAAAAAAGAATCACGAGGCGGCAAGCGTGATCGGTCACCTTATGGCACCTGCTACAACATTACTGGGTTGCGGCATTCCAAATTACGACAGAAAAGATCGTACGACACCCAACTCTTCAAACACGTGTTTTATTAGGCCTTTAGCAATTTATGCTCTTCGATCTATGGTCGGCAAAGAATATTCTCCGGCGCTCTCATCGGACGCCACACTCCAAAAAAAGATGCTCACTGACTCATCAGTACTGGCTGTTGGTTTTGTGCCCTGCTGAACTTGACGGGTTAAGTGCAGATCGGTGGATGGCGGTTGATGGTGGCTGATTGTGCCGGACCACGCAGACGCGATAATGTGGTTCATTGTTGGCTGACGCAGGTGGACTCGGACAAAATAGCTGTTCCAGGCGATGGTTGGTCTGGTTGAAAAACATTAACGCACAACGAGCACAATTAGCGCACATTCAAGCAATTTGACGAGCACAATTAGTTATTATTACCAGGTTTGTACTTAGTCTACGCACAACCCAATCCTATTGCGACGCGCACTACGGTTTTCAACTATTTAACGGTTACCAAACGATAAGAACACAATTAAAATTATAAAGGTTGAAAGAAACCGTTGTTTACCACCAAACAAAAACGACAACGCGGATGACAACTTCATCGCGACCTGCGGTTCAGCAGAGTGGGTATGAAACCGCATCCCTGATTAGGAAGCCAGTCCCCAGCCTGAATTAAATGCGGAAATCTCCCGCGATCTTTTTTCGAAATAGATCGGCAACACGAGATTATCCCACAATTACGTGACCTCGCTCGAGCAAGCCTATTTGTAGCCAGAACTCTCTCATCTTTCTCCGCTTCCCGAAGATTTCTTGACAGAACCGGACTCATAAGAGCGAAATTTTTGTTGGCGCATGATATGTTATTCAAGGAGGCATTACTTGTTTATAGCAAGATCGGTTAGTGCGGCTGTTGGCATAGTTTTTGGCGCAGACAGACGATCTAATTCAAAATAAAATCTTGAACAACATGTAGCGAAGGCCATAATAATAAAGCCTGCTGACTCCTCTATCAATGATCCGTCATTGAAGAACGATTTAGTGGAATCAACTTGGCCAAACTTTGCAGCAAATATCACCGGAGCAATCATAGGATGATGATGCTCTGGGATTCCACGAAGCTCCTGCTTCATGGATAAATCAAAATGAACCGAATTGTCGAAATCGGAGAAGCAAACACGATTGGAAATGTTCGGCGAAGGGCTGACATCCTGTGTTATGTACAAATGGTACAAGGTCATGAAGCGGGTTTGAGGTTCAACTCAAGGAGCTTCTCAAAATTTTCGATCACCTGGGGTTCATAACTTCACACCTGGTGAGGAGCCGGAGAGATAATTCTGTAAACCGATCCGAGAGTGGCAACATGCCAGCCAGCACTTCAAGACTCATGGTGTGAGTCGAGTGCATGCAACCTAACGCGATACGAAGACACCGATACTGAATACGTTCCAGTTTAATGAAGTGCGACCGAGCCGCTGACTGAAAACAAAAACTACCGTATTCCATAATCGACAAAATCGTTGTCCGGTACAACGTTAGAAGATCTTGTGGATGAGCTCCCACCAGGTTCCGGTAATTGTGCAGAGAAAATTGATCCTTGGCTGGCACTTTCGCTTCACATACTCAATATGGGATCTCCAGGTGCACTTTGAATCGAACCAGACCCCAAGATATTTAAATGACATAGAATGAGCTATCGGCTTACCCCAAATTTGAAGCTTCGGTTGTGCTGGGTTATGCTTCCTTGAAAAAACTACCAACTCAGTTTTCTCCGTAGAGAATCCGATACCTAGCTCTAGAGCCCAAGTAGACAAATTGTCCAAGGTATCCTGTAAGGGTCCTTGCAGATCGACCCCATTGGGTCCCGTGACAGACACTACGCCGTCATCTGCAAGTTGTCTCAACGTACAGTTGTCACCTAGACAACCGTCAATGTCTTTGACATAAAAATTATACAAAGGGGCTTAAACATGATCCCTGGGGAGACCCATGTAGCTAAATCGTGAAGCTGTAGAGGTTCCATGAGAAAAGCTCATATGTTTCTCTGACAGCAAATTGTACAAAAAATTATTCATTAATGGTGAAAAGCCACAAGCGTTGAGTTTATCTGAAAGAACTTCAACAGATACTGAATCAAAAGCCCCTTTATGTCCAAGAATACAGAAGCCATTTGCTCTTTTTAGCAAAAGCTAACTGAATATCTGTGGAAAGCAACGCGAGACAGTCGTTCGTTCCCTTACCCCTACGGAAACCATATTGAGTATCTGAAAGCAGGTTGTTCGTCTCAACCCATTTGTCCAGACGGAAGAGGATCATTTTCTCCAACAACTTTCGAATACAGGATAACATCGCGATGGGTCGATAGGAGTTGTGGTCGGACGCGGGCTTACCAGGTTTTTGAATGGCAATAACTCTCACCCGTCTCCAATCATCCGGTACAATGTTGAGTTCCAGAAACTGATTAAACAAGTGCAACATGCGCCTCTTCGCGACGTCTGGGAGGTTCTTAAGCAAGTTGAACTTGATCCTGTCAGCTCCTGGAGCCGTATTGCCACACGAAAGGAGTGCGAGAGAGAACTCTACCATTGAAAAGGGTTGGCTAATCTCATCTATCGAATTCGTGTTTTCGCGAGGAATCATCCGTGCCGGCACAGAATCTGGACAAACTTTTCGCGCGAATTTGAGGATCCATTGGTCCGAGTACTCTTCGCTCTCGTTGTTCGTAGTTCGGTTACGCAACCTTCGCGCCGTGTTCCAAAGAGTACTCATTGACGTTTCGCGCGATAGCCCGTTCACGAATGTTCGCCAGTAACCGCGTTTCTTGGCCTTGATGAGGCTCTTAAGTTCGCGTTCGAGAGCCGTGTATACTTCGAAGTGCTCAGGTGTTCCACGTCTACGGAAAACTTTAAACGCGTCGGACTTTTACGGTAAACCTCGGTGCATTGCTGATCCCACCATGGAGAAGGAGGTTTCCTGCGAGATGACGTCCCTGGAACTGGTCGAGTTTGAGCTTGAAGCGCGCTGTCTAAGATCAGGTTGGAGAGGAAGTTATACTCTTCCAGCGGTGAAAGCCTTTCTACCGTCGTTACGGCTTCATCTACTGCTGTCCTAAACTTTGTCCAATCGATGTGACGGGTAAGATCATACGTGACGTTAACAGATTTCGACGGATTGAACCCGGTGGCAACCGAAACTTGTATGGGCAAGTGATCACTACCGTGGGTATCTTGAATCACATTCCATGTGCAATCCAACGATAATGAATTCGAACAAAGTGTGAGGTCTAATCTACTGCCAACTGAGGATGTACCAGTAGGCTGATGCAAAATTTGAAATATTTGCTCCCCTAAGCTTAATCGACGCCAATTTGGGTCCTGATAGTCCCCAAAAAATTTGAACACATTTGGTTTTAATTTGGCTTTGCACACGCTATTCAAAATTTGTATGGGAATTAGTATGAAGAATCTCAAACTTACATTTCCAGATCCCTAACATCTTGATATTATGTCCTTAAACCAAATCTTATATACATTCATATAGTGTAAGTTGTCAACTATCAAAATGCCGAAGATACCTGACATGTAAATTTTATACAAAAATAGTTATTCAACAAATATTATAATAAGAAGTAAAAATATGTAATGTATATAAAAAATAAAAATATAAAATATATAAAATATATTTAATATTATAAATAAAATAAAATACATAAAATATATGAATATAAAATATACAAAACATATAAATAATAAGAAAACAAAAATAAGAATAAAACATCATACCTTAAGTGTGGATTTTATGTTTTATTGAATAACTATTTTTGTATAAAATTTACATGTCAGGTATCTTCGGCATTTTGATAGTTAACAACTTACACTATATGAATGTACATAAGATTTGGTTTAAGGACATAATATCAAGATGTTAGGGATCTGGAAGTGTAAGTTTGAGATTCTTCATACTAATTCCCATACAAACTTTGAATAGCGTGTGCAAAGCCAAATTAAAACCAAATGTGTTAAAAATTTTTGGGACTATCAGGACCCAAATTGGCGTCGATTAAGCTTAGGGAGCAAATATTTCAAATTTTGCATCAGCCTAATGTACCAGCCAAACGTGTTACTTCTCCATTGTTAAGAACTGTCATATTGAAGTTGTCACAGAGGTCATATATCAGGGAAGACCGGTTGTCATCGTACAGTTCTCCCCAGCCTGTACCGTGAGAGTTAAAATCTCCCATGACCAACCGCGGAGCAGGAAGAACCGAACAAACATCTGAGAGTTGTTTTCGGTTAATGGAGGCTCTTGGAGGAATATAAACGGAAGCAATGCAAAGGCTTTTATTTTTAATAACAGCCTGACATGCGACAACTTCAATACCTGGAATAGGAGGAAAATTCACTCTATAGAAGGAGTACCACTTTTTGATCCCCAAAAGTACTCCTCCTCCACGTGAATCCTCACGATCAAGACGAATTATATTGAAATCATGAATCGGAAGATTGATTTCGGAAGAGAGCCATGTTTCACAAAGAGCGAATGCATCACAACCGGTAGTGTGAGCTAAAAATTTAAAAGATTCCAATTTAGGAATCAAACTTCGACAATTCCACTGTAGAACAGTGATCAAATCCCCGACCTCATTTGGAAAATTATCCATCGAAGGAAATGATAGCTGCAAGGATGGGCCACTTTAATGTTAATTTCTGCAAAAAGTTTTCACAGTGGGAAGCATTGCCATAACAATGCTTTTGAGAGGGTCAGAAATTTCGAGGTACTTAAAGATACCTTCGGCAATGTCATCAAATGAGAACAGCCCACTAGAGGAGGGGCTTTTGTTCTTAAAATTGGGGCTTCAGGGGTTTTGGATGTCCCCGGGAGAGATGGAAAGTCCTGGGTGTAGTTACTACTACGAAAACCAGGTGGATTAGGATTTTCCTTTTTCCACCTTTCCTTGAATTGGGCAAGCTGGTCTCGGGCTTCTTTTCAGCAACTTTCCGTGGGCGGACGCGTCTTCGCTTCCTTGAAGCACCTTCCGGAAAGGTGAACGATGTTCCCTCTTCAGCCGAATCAAAGTCAGACTCGTCATCTGACAGAGGAGCAAAGGGATTTGTATTGGCATCGGGTGATGGTGAGGCTTTTTCACCATTTCAGCAAAAGATTGCCTTGAACGCTGTTTCAGCGAGCGTTCTAAATTTTCCCGCGTTGTTTGTACGCCGGGCACGATGAGAGAGCATGAGGAGGAGTTCCTTTACAAAAAGCGCATTTAGGTGTGCTGTCTGCGCACGCGCCATCCTCATGCTTCTCCCCGCAGTTGGAGCAGCGCGCTTTATTGCCGCAATGGGAGGTCGTATGTCCCATCTGCTGGCATTTCTGGCAGATCATGACCCGAGGTACAAACAATCGCACAGGTAGCCGAAGTTTTCCCAACTCGACGTATTGAGGGAGGGCTGAGCCAGAGAAGGTCACGCGAAACGAGTCTGATGGTGTGAACTTTTTTTCGCCCTTGTTGGTCGATACTGAGCCTAGTTGGCGCACATCCAGTATCTGAACTGGGGGAAGCAGGGGGTTCTTAAATCGACCAACCCCCCGCTTCAGCAGGATCTCAGGGGTTAGACTAGTTTCGGTGACCACACCTTCAATTTCAATACCCCGAGCTGGGATATACACTCTATATTCTAGAGTAAAGAGCTGGGAGACAGCAATCTCATTAGCTTGCTTGAGATTGGACACAACGACCCGAAGTTTATTCGGCCTGACTTTAATTATCTCGGTCACGGCCGAGAATCGTTTGGTCAGATCGTTCGAAATTTGATAGACATTCAGAGGTTTCGATTTGGGCTGAAAATAGACAACCCAAGGACCAGTTGAACTGTCTGGATATGCCCGTGATCGGGTAACTGTATGAGCTACCCCATCATTTTTGCGCCATAGATGATTCATCTTGCGATAAATCATCCATGGCTCGTTCGTGGGAGCTTATGACGCTCAACCACTGAATCTATATATAACTAAACACAGAAAAAAAAATTAAAGCTAAGCACACACTCAAACACTCTCAAACACTCTCAATCACTCCCATACACGCACACACACTATAAAAATAACGCTTCTTGTATTCAGAAGAGAAGGAAACAAAAACTTATCTTATATGTATAACGGATCTACTGCAGCCGGGCGACGAATGTGCTGCTGCTGCCGAGCTACGATGAGTGGCCGCGTGCACCGGCTAGGCGTGGGGATGAACGATGATGATAATGACACTGGTGATACTGGTCGGTGGTGGTTATCAGATGAACTAATGCACGCTACACACGATGGACTGCTGGTGTGCGTGCCGTATAGATGCGGAGCAATATGGCTTTTCGATCGTCGTAATATTGCTAATTGCAATTAATTACGTTGCTGCACTGTTTATCACACAACCTTTTCTTCTTAACCTTAACAGGACTCGATTTCACTCGCGATCGCGAAAAAATATTAAACTGAAGAATTTAATCAACTAGTGAAAAGCTTCCAAAGCAACGGAAAGCGGACCGAACGAACTGTACCGTTCGCTTGTTTACTGGGCAATGCACCGAATATTTATAAGTGAGATAGATAATTTATTTATGGTATTGAAGTTCAACAAATCATATTAACAAGCTTATTTTTTAAATCGAAAAGTTTTAGCCCATTCCACCAAAAAGACAAGCTATTATTCCATATATGACTTGGTTTTGCAAAACAAATTGTGTGTTACGTTACATATCACCTGTCACTTTTTAACAAAGAATCACGTTTCATTTTTAATTCCGAGAGTCATGAAAAAATTTTGAAAAAATGTAAGGCTTTTGAACGTTAATATGATCGACTAAACAGAATTAACTGTTCAGGACCAAAAAAAAACTCTGGCCCAAACAGCGTGTTCATTGTTAACAGAAATTCCACAAATAGTGCGGTAGAATGCATATTGCGAGCCGAGTCCGCGTAAATAAAACTGGTTCCAACTTGGTGTATCCCGTAGTCCTGACCATCTAGGTAGTACTGACTGAAAGGTAGTAATAGTAGAATATTAGTTAAAAATAGACGTTGTTTTTAAAAAAAACTTCCTGCGGGAGACAGTTTCTCTATCACGTAGGCAATTAGAGTAAACAATCGCTAGAACCAGCCACGGGAGTACATGAGCACGAGCAGGCGCGCATTCTTTTGCCAGTCAAGGGGATATTCTTCACTTTGCCTACCCAGCATTTGAGTATCGTGGTGAAGACTGTTCCAATAAATATAAATACACTTGCTATCTCAAATAAAAAAGACCATATTGTGATTTTTGATTATTTTACTCTCAACCATAGTGAACAATAATGTTTTCTTTACATCTTCATTTCATTTTGCTGCGAGTTCTTTAAGCTTTTATACAGTGCTTTCTCTTACCATTTTCATCACTTTTGATCAATCTTTCTTAATTTTTTTCAACACTATGCGCTGGTTTCATGTGTTTTCTCATATTTGCCTTCGTCAAAGCCCAGAAAGTTTCAACCATTCTTTGTTTCAGTTGCAATGATTGGACGAGATATTTTTCCACATCCGCATATGGCCTACCACACCATTACCTTCTTACCAAATTCTTCGGTGTAAATGGCTTTTACTGATCCAGGAATATCCTTTCCCTTCGGCAAGGTATAAAACAGTGGTCCCGGCAGAGTTTTATAACCGACTTTTATGTAGGTTTTATCGTCGTACATGATAACACAGCACGATTTTTTGGTCATCAGTTTGTCGCACAGCTTTCGAGCCTTCGGTTTCACAGATTCAGTCTGTTTGGTGCTTGATTTTAGCTGCTTTTGCTTCCGACTAGTCTGCAGGCCCATTATCTCCTTGGCACGCATAATATTAGTTGCCGAAGTACTTAGCTTTCCTGTCACATCTCAGACTGATGCTCAAGGATGATGCTTGAGATAGTCCTTTACCTTTCTGTCGTTGTAGGGTCAGCGGGACTGGGTTTTCTACACCGTCTCGGGGAATCTTCAAAAGAGCACTGTTGTTGATACTTCCTTACTTAATGCGGTTTAAACTGCTCCGAAGCTCACACCTTCTTTCTTAGCCTATTTTCAGATCGAAAATAACCCTCCGCTCAACTTCAACTACTGCTAGTCAATTTTCACAGCCAGCCGTACACTAACAGAACTATCAACACTTTCTGTTCATATCTTTTGTTCTAGTAAAATTACTGTCCACGCATTGAGCTTCACGGTGATGAAAAAATATTTCCTTCGAAAAATCATCATACTTTTTTTTTACCTTCGTCACTTTTTTTCTTGTGTAATGTTTATACTTGTTTTAATGATAAATGCGAGTATGCATTACTATGGATTGCAACTGCGATATGAAAATAGAGTAAAATTTACAGCATACGAAAAGAGAGGAAAATTGAGATTTTTTTTGAGATATTTTTATGCATATACTTGCGCCTTGTAGAGAAAATATCGTGAAATACTAGCCACAAATCATAAGTTCATGACCTACTGAACAGCCTTGCTGAAGACTGAAGAATTGTTTTTGAGACAGCATGTTCCCACCTAGATCTAGTGGATAACTTTATCGAAGACAGAACCTATTTAATGGCCTAAATCCAAGTTACAGCTTGGTCGGGACACCCAATTGCACACCATCGCCGCGTAGCGGAAAGATTATGCACTACTGGTCATCAATAAAAAGGTCTCGTTCTGCTGAAAAATTTATCCGAAACAAAATCTTTCCAAATGGTCAGAATCCCCAAGTACGGCACCTACAAGAAATACATTGGCACATGAGCACCACGCAGCGAAAACATTTTGAACTGCTAGTTTAAAAGGTCTTCATCAGCTGAACAATATCGTCGAAGACAGAAACATTCTATCTGACTCAACTTACCAAGAAACAGCATATTCCTGAAAATAACTAGCACCCTAGCGCCGCGTAGTAAACTGTTCGCCAATGAAAAGGCCTTGACATTCTATTTGATTACGAGATATTACGGGAAGGAAATAGAACAGACGAGTGCTCGTGTTACAAAAGTTGGCGCGAGTACAGAACCCGAAAAATAATTCTTCAAGGTTTACAATTACATGTATCGTAACCATAAAATGGAATCTATAGTATGTACAATTAATAGAATTGTTTACAATGAAATGATGACCATAGGAGTAATTTTTTCGGCAATTATGTAGGGAGTTGTTACCCAGGTACCCAATAAACAGTTGCACAGCATCTTTACGGTAACCTATAAGCAATGAAGCCACCTTAAATCCAACATAAATGCAGCTTTTGGTTCAATGTACGGCTGCTTTACTGAAATGCTATGATAATGTCTCGTTAATGCTATTTCGCATTCGAAATGCATACTACAGGCTACAAGCATTTAAATAGGATTTGAAATCCGACCTTACAACAGATAGCATTCAAGATGCTGAGATAATGCATATTTAGGGTTGATTTACTGCATATACTAATGCTTATTTGTTACCTGGATATGTATCTTATCCATACACAAAATTCCGAACAAATTTAAGTCAATTACCTAGCATATGGGGCGAAAAGTAAATCTTTTGTAATGACAATATGCATTTTGCATTTATCTAATCCATGAACAATCAGTTTCATGTTCGGAAATAGTTTTTCATGTTTTTATATATATATATATATATATATATATATATATATATATATATATATATATATATATATATATTTATATATTACTGTATTATAGTTGTATGGTTATTTCTATCCGGGAAAGATAAAGTTTGGAAATGCAAAATATCTACTCAAGATTCAAAAAAGGGAAAATCTCTCTTGGAAGTTCGATTCTTTCATACCCTCTACTCTTTCATCAATCTATAATCTCATATTGCGAATTTGTAATTTAGAAAGAACTGTGAAAAAAGGAATAAATCTTAAATAAATTTGCTCACGTTCTGAATCTAGCGTAAGTCTTAAGAAGAGTATCAGTTTTTTTAATTTTCAAAAGGGAATAAGTAAAGCATTAGTCTGTATATTCCTAGTTCAATACACGCGCCCGAAGAAGCTGAACATGTGTTCTATTTACTAATTCAGAAAGAGCATTCATGCAATTCAGATAGAATTCAGTTAGGGAAATTTCACAATAAAATTTAAGAAAACTCAAAAAAAAATACAGAGAAGTGCAGCAATTACTATAAAGACATTTAATAGAACGTTAAGAGAACTTCAAAGGGATGTCCAGTAAATGTCATAACGAGGTTTAGAAAATGAAGAAAGAACTTCCAGAAAAATCAAGAACAAGAAAAAACATCAGTTCTCTTCAGATAAGTAACAGGAATTGGTATGAACGTTTAAAAATTATATTAGAGGATTAGAGGAGACATGGCAATATAAAGTGTTAAAAATTTCAGACAGAATTCAAGGGAAGTTCACGAGTGGTTTTTGGAATAAATTCAGAGCATGATCAGTAAACTGATATCCGCATTTATAGATAATTAGTCGATGTATCAGATATGCGCAAAAAAAAGTCAGAATTGAGCAGATTGAAAACAAAATCAAAGATATATCAAAAAGAAGTTCAATAATGTTCAAAACTCAGAGAGTTTAAGTGAAGGTAATAGTAAGTTTAAGCTTAAGAAAAAAATTGGTGGCGGGTGACCCAGGTAGTGGTCAACATCCATACCTCTCACGCCAAAGTTACGAGTTCGAATCTCACCCCCGGACAAGTTACGAAAATACCCAAAAAGGTATTTAAGTGACTACGACGGGAGACGAACCAGCCCAGGGCTGAAAATCGCGATAATTAAAGAATTAAAAAAAATATCGTGAAAAAACGTAGGAAAAGTGCAATAAAATGCTTAAATAGATAAAAAAAAATAAGTATGTATATATGAGTTAAGATCAGAAGATTCAAGAAAGCGTTTCCAATAAGTTCAGATATTCAGAGGACTTAAGACGAAAAATCAAAGATACACAATGTTCATGGAAATTTGGAGAAACTTTAGAATGTGTTCAATGAATTTTAATTTCGGTTTAGTTCCGTTTAGATAATCCTCATATAATCATAGGGATTAACTTCAAATCAATTAAAATAAAATTAAAATTTCCAAGCAGGAGATTACCAGCAGTTGAATAGCTTAGTTTGGCAAATTCCTGAAGAAAAATGAAGACATTCTTTGTACCTACGCGTTTAATGACTAAACTCAGGGAGGACCCGAAGATCTGCAATATGAAGATTATGGATACAGAGAATTATTTCAGAATAACGAGTACTATTGCACAGATGAACTTCAGAGAAAAGTTCTGTAAAAAGTTCAATATGAACTTCGGAAAAGCTAAGAAACACACTAAAGCGAAGTTCTGAAGCATTTTTAAAGACGTACAATGAGGTATCAGGACGAATGATAAATAACAAAACGCAAAACACGAATGACAATGATAAATTTCACAATTCTTTTGAAAAACCTAGATTAGGCGAAGCGAAACGAAAGGCGAAGCTACAATCAAACATCATACTGGCAGTGTCTGTGGACGAATCCTGGTGTGGCCTATGGATTTTTCGTAACGGAATCTCACCGTCCAAAAATCGAAGTTTTATCAGTTTTTTCCAGTGAGAAGATTTACAAAAGAACAGGAAGCTCGAGACATCCAGTAAAGTGTGCCAAAAATCTCCTTTCGGTATGCCATTATTGATCAAAACACATAGATCTCTCTTTTCGCCTAACGTACATAGGGGTATTGACATAGAATAAAGAATGTTTGACTCATATAAACGAACTTGAGATGCCCAAAAATAATGTTTTCCCTGAAATCTAGATCAAAAGCCCTTTTTTTAATTTACGTTATTCTCATTGCAAGACTTGTCAAAGGTTTTTTTCAACTACTTTGAAATTTCCAACCCTGATGGCGATGGTGAAGTGCTGTGGTAGGTTGCCTCTAAGCCTAGTTGGTCTGGCATCAATGCCAGTATCAAGTAGAGCCATCTATCCCGACCCATATGTTGATTTATAAATTCAGATCATCTCCCTGTCGTGCCAACCTTAGGCTGAAGGTCATTTGAATACGATAGAACGACAACAATTTCCAACCCTCTTAAAAGTATTTTTCTGGTAATGCTTTCAACTGTTTAGTGAATTTGAAAAGTGGTTCTTAGCAATGATTTCCTTCAATGGAAAATTTTCCAAAAGAAGTATTATTACTGTGCCCTAATACGGGGTAGAACACGGGTCTTCCGCAGAGATAATGTTTAAGTTTTTTTTGTGTGTTTAATATTGTGTTTGTCTTTGATTTTTTTCCTTCCTTCCATGACGTTCTCTGAAGAGCTTCCATGCAATTTTCTGTACAATTTCCATGAAGTAGTCTGAAAAACTGCCATTAACCTTCTAATGCCCAGATCTTCAATTCACGCGAAAAAACTAGGTTACATGAGTTTTGTGATAAGAAATCTGGAAAAAATATAACTAGTTCAAAGAAGTAAAATGCTTTTGATTAGATACCAAAAATATGAGACCGCTTTAAGTTGGGCAGCTGAGTAAAAAAAACATTTTGTCAAAACTGTTCGTACTATGCATCTCTTATGCTGAAAAGCGTAAAAATAGTTTTGTTTTGCATGTAGGCACAAATGTATGCTGCATTTGCGATATTCGATTTTCGACATTCCTTCTGATATCGGCATTTCCTTTTTTCTGAACGAGGTAGAACTTCTGGGAAGTGATTGAATTCGTCATATCTTGTAAAAGCAGATGGAAGATAATCTTGCATTGGATTTCTTTTCCATAGTGATCATTTGTGGTTGACCAGCCTCACCAACTGGAACACTACCGTATGTTGATGCCATTTTAATCGCTTGGTTAACATTCCAAACCGTCAATGAAATTGTTACTTCATGAGCTGTTCCAAAATATTCCGCCAAAAAGCCGCAGTCAGTATGTCTCAGGTAGATTCTGTTTTTGCGAATATTTCCTAGGGAAAATATACCTATAATAGAATTAATTTTCCATTTGAGCTATTATTACGTTTTCAACATTAAAACACAGACTTCTGGAGCGTAGGTGAACCAGCAATGGTAGTGATGTGTAGAAATGATCGAAATACATTATGTGATTTTTGGAATCTTGAAGTATTTGATAGCCACACCACTATATTTGCTGCTACCCACTTATCAGGAGTTTTCGGTAACACCAAGTTGTCACCAGCTCCACAGAAAACCTCAAAATGATACGAAAATCCATACGAATCAGACAAAACAAAAAGCTTAAAACCCAATTTGTGGTATTTGTTTGCCAAGTACTGTAGAATTAGTACCTGCATATTGATGGCACACATCTGCTCATCTATGCAAAGATGTTGAGAACCGATTTAAATTTATCATTGAAATGTTCAAGGTCGGGTCTGATTTTGTACAATTTGAGGATTTTGTATAATCCTCTGAAGTCTTAACAGGGATGGTGCCAGTGTCGTTAAAGTGTAGCTGTCTTCGAATTGCATCGAATCTGTTCGTGTCATTGTGTTTTGAATGGGCAGTAATGCATAATCATTCCAATAGGATCTCACACTTGGGAATCAGTTAGCAGACATGTAAATAAGATTTCAAAAACCTTTCCTATTTCCAAAGCTGTTGTAGAAAAGTTGTCCATGATTTTTTTTTTGCTTCGCTTAAAGGTTGGCCTGAGTTGCTATGTGCTCGAGAATACTATCGAGAAAGTATGAGAAGCATTTGAACGGTGTCCAGTTCTTTCGGTCCAGTTCTTTAAACTAATCGAGGTCGGGTTAATCAAAAAGGAGGTCTGATTCCGGAACGTCCAGATTTCCTTTACGCAACTTGATGTTCTTAAATACTGTAGACTTGTGATCGATGTCGTCAACAGCTCCAGTGAATGTTCCAGTTCCCACGATTGGGTTTGACTTCCCTTTGCTGATCCTGTAATCCTTAGTGATGTCCTTACTCGTTTTTTTTGGTTGAGGTGGTGATGTAAACAATTCTTTCACTTCAGAGTCGTGAAAACAATCGTCATCACTATCAGTGAACTCGTCTTCCTGCGATTCAAGCGCCTCCTTGGCCAGCCGGTCGTTCAACAGGGACTCTCTTGATGGTGTTTTCATTGTGAGACGCAAAACCAAAACCTATAGTACATTTTAAAAACAGGCCAGATGATAAATTTTTGAAAAAACATTATTTACTGCCAAAAGGATTTTTAGTTCGCTCAAATGCCCAACTCCGCCTAAAGGCGACTTATATTTTGCTCCAAAATGCAATATATTAAAACAAATTTCACAACAAAACTTTATGCCTAATGCAAAGTAGTACATTTAAACTACTTAGCTATGAATTTTATCTTCTTTGAAACCTAACCAAACTGTGATAATTTTCCGATTACGTTACAGTATCGAACACAAAATAGTGTTTTTCCGTGTATTCCTCGGCTTTTGAAGTTTTGACGTGAAATCCATCTGGCAGGTCACTGTTTACATATAAACAATGTGTGTTTATGATATGTTAGCATATTTTTAAGAGATGTAAGTGTGATAAGTATCATATAAAAAGCTGTTGATAATTTAAAAGACATTTTGCCGAAGGCCGTCTAAAGGTGGGGTTGGGAAGAGGAGGGTTAAGTTCTTTGGAGAACTTCCATGAAGTGCTCTGAAGAACTACTATGAAATCCTCTGCAGAATTTCCATGAAGTTCTCTGAAGAAATTTCATGAATTTCTTAGCAGAACGGCCTTGAAGTTCACTGAAGAACTTCCATGAAGTGCCAAGAAGAACATCCACGAAGTTCTCCGCAGAACTACTATAAAGTTCTCAGAAGGCCTACTATGAAGTTCTCTGCAGAACTTCCATAAAGCTCTCTGCAGAACTTCCATGAATTATCTGAAGAACTTCCATGCAGTGCTCTGAAAAACTTCCATGAAGCTCTCTGAAAAACTTCCATAAAGTTTTCTGCAGAACTTCGATGATGTTCTCTGAAGAACTTTCATAAATTTCTCTAAAGAACTTCCCCTTTCCCCGTCGGGAAGACCAAGGTTACGCGAAGACATTTCCCGCGAACAATAAATTTATACGTGATCTAGATATCATAATACAGATTTAACAAAACGTTCACATACACTAGCGCCACGTATCGGGCGAATTCCGATTTAATGTGCACATCATTGAAAAAGCCCTGACTCCTCGAATATCTTTTTCGAAGATGTCATCTTGTTTACCATTCTGAAAGCCTTGGTCTACTGGAAAACTTGGATGAAAGAAGTAACTTCCTATATACGAAGGATCACGAAATATTATTTGCTGAAACAACAAATATCATTTGGGACCACCATCAGGGGAATCCGCGCATGTTGGAGGGTTAGCAGTACTCTGCGTTTATTTTTTCTATAATATTCATTAAATACACATTGTCTTCAGCAAAATTGTTTGTTTGAGTCTTAAACATTTCAAAAAATACTTTGGAGCATTTACATCTAATCTGAGGCAGTTGTTTGAGTGGGCACAACATATATCAAAATTTAAAGTTTTGAAGTTGATTTGTGATGAGAAATGCAAATCGCATTACGTCAAAATAGGATTTATGGTGGTTTTGAGACCGAAGATAATGGAAACAAGCATGAAGATCTTCCCATCCATAAAATTGTAAGACCGACACGAATGCCACATACATGGTAAAGTGTCGTTAATAAATAGTAATAATAATAATAATAATAAAATTGTAAGAGGTCCTAAATAAGAGCTTTTTTGTCCAGAAATAGTTATGATCATTTTCTTACCAAAACCGCACACAGGCCAGGGCTGAGCAGGTCCTTTGCACTCCGACCGATCCGCTGCACAGCCGTTCTCGACTATGAAGGTTGATAAAAAGGAGATAAGAAAAAAAAGTATTAGTGTTTCATTGCAGGGCACATGCGAGAGATTATTGGTGATATCCTCACAACAACTTTTCGTTTCTCTGACTAAGAATTTCAAATTCCTAACCAAACCAAAGTCAACCAGCACCAATCAGAGCCAATGACGTTTGAATCCAAAAGAGTTAAAAAATACTGGATGAAATTGTTGTCTAGATTTTTAATTCTAGCCTATTCTCTTGCTTAGGATCTAGTAACGGCATCTAAAATTTCACAATATTTTGAATCCAAACTAATCTATCTAGGGTCCCTATTTTATTTTTTTATATTGTTTGGTATAGAGGGTACATGATCCTACTAAATCTCACCGCCTTGCATTCCAATCACTCGTAAATAACGAATTAGAACGCAGCCTGTTGAAAACATGGGATAAAAAAAAAGAAGAATATACACATACAAAACTGGTCCAAACTACAATGAATGGTTTATTTTACTGCTTCAAATGGGTGTAACCTAAGCAACTCTGCGCATTCAATCTCAAATATACATGCTTGTCATCGCCAGTCGTGTGTTACACTTCTTTATGACTCTGCGCTTCGTTTCTAACAATTAGATAATTTCCCTGATCAAAACATTCACCCTTTTCGTAAATGGTGCAAATAAGTTCAGTTATTATACCATGAGGAAGTATTTTGAACAACAACATAAATTGCCATGTCAATGAAAAGTGTACTTCCATCGTTTCCCTTTGATGAAAGGAAAAAGTACCGCCACTATCACACTTGATGCTGGTGCCTTTATATAAACGTTCTACGACGTGGCTGCAAAATAAATGTGAAGACTATATAATATTCTTGGAATTATATGCAGCTCTATAGCATGAGATAAGCCCTTTCACTGCCAACAGGGTGAAAAATGTTTATCAACGAAAAGGATAAAATGCTGATTATGGTACACAGAAAAAAAACAATGAATTTTAACAGGCGCGTTAAATTTCTTCTCGTTTAATTCTAAGCCAAATGAGGCGTAAACAATGAAATTGTTTGCAATATTTCATACACCATACAACAATGTTTGTATTCTTTCATACAACAGACTTGGTTCAGGCGTTATATGGCTTAAGTTTACATGAATTTCCGATTATTTTCAGCCAAATCTAGCATTCCTTTTATATGTGCATAAAATAACGGGGAAAGTTAATTGTTTCTCTCTGTCTGTGTGTATATATACATTAAAACAGGAATACATTAAAACAACATTAAAATTAAAACACTATAGAACACTCCTATGGAACACTCTAGTTATTTCATTCGTTAAATAATCAGATCTCGAAAGTTTTGGAAGTTCCAGAAAATTCAAAATCCATGAGAGGTCATGTTTTTTAGTAAAAAGCTGGTGCTTGGTATGTCTTGTGTTTTAAAATTCGATGGAAATTTGTATCCCATAAATTCCATTGACACTCTTATTTTCATAAACTTAACTTGTCTCTTGTTCATTTAAAACAAGAATGGGGAGAGTTTTGTGGTGTTCGTATTATGCTTAGTAGCGTTTAACGCTCGCACACAACAGTGCCACTTTGATCAAAGGAGTGTAAGTAAGAAGGAAAATCATACGAAGGAAAACAAATTATCATTCCTCTGCATGTGCCAGAAATGTAAAAGTGAATAAACGTCAAAAATCCTAATTCCGTCGTCTTGTTAACTTCTTTGTTTGGACAGCTGATAGTGACTATGCCATGCTGGATGCTCGAAATGTTGGTTCGGAATATTGAAATATCATGACTAGACACTACCTATTACCATTCAGACTAATTTCGAATTGAAACATCATGACATCACGACTGACATAAATCAAAACGACGATGCTATTTTTTTCCGTGCAGAGCAGCATTCCCGATGCAAACCGGGAACGGGAACCGGGACTGTTTGTTTAGAACCATTTTCCAGCTCGGTTCAGATTGTCCCAAAAGGCACCTTACGTAGTCATATAAATTTGCATAATTGTGTCATTCTTCTTGGGCGCTCGCGAGGATTCGTATCTCTCCGGTTAGAAAGGGGTATCCCTACAAGAAGCCATTCCCACTGTGTCCCACGGTGTCACGTCGTCGTCGAAAACGAATGGAAAACAAGAACTAGACGAAATGGATTCTTGTGTCGTCGTCGTCGCTGAGAAGGAACGTACCAGAAATTGAATCAAACTGAATTATCATAGATAATGGGAAGACGGCCACACAACCGAGTCCAGATGTACCTACCCTATCCCTCATCGACGTCATCCTCCTTGGCTGAAACTTTCAGTTCCGGCAACAGCAGCGAAAGGAACAAATGCTTGCCGGGGCCATTTTTTTCCACGTTTGCAAATGGGTTGCATTCCCGGGAAAGTCAGAGGCGAAACTCTTCCATACGGCAGCAGTCTAATCCCGAAAGCAAATAGAACTGCGACTATAAAATGTTAAATAAATACAGCCAAACATAAATTGTGCAGGATTTCTGCGTCCAAGCGGAGAGAAGCCGGAAAAGAAAAGTGCCCGGGACGTCGTCGGGCGAGCAATGGAAAATGGCCATCCTGGTATTGTGCGGCAAGCAATCAAGCGATTGCCGGACAATCTGGGGGATAATCCGTTCTCAACTAGCACATTTGTTCGGATTTAACGGTAGATTAGATTGCAGTTTATGCTGAGCATACGGAAATTTAAAGAAAGCGAGGCCTCATTTTAATATCTGCATAAAGTGGTTCTACTTACACCGAGATCGATTGATTGAGCACTGCTGGGTTGTAGAATCCTTTCTCTCAGATGGCCGATTTCATCAAGCTGTGAAAGAAAAGAGAAAATTACATAAATGACGCGTCTCCATCGATTTAAGTGATTGACAATGCCCAATTAGAACCTCAAAAACCAAATCGCTATTCGGAAATTTCCCCCAAAGTAAATTGGCACTGTTGACCCACATACGAGAATTCTCATAAAGCGACGCCGGCTCACCCGTCAACTGCACAGTCGGAGCTATAATCATTAAAATTTTACGCTCGTTCAAGCCTTTGGCACTGCTTCACCACCTCTGCCCCCAACAGAGCGGGAAATTATATTGAAACAAAGAATATTAACTGTAACGAAGCGAAAACTATTTCCAATTTCCGCGAATATTAAACCACATCAGAGGAAGCGAGAGAGCAAAACAAAAAATAAAATAAACAGAACCTGCGCAATTATTCTGTTTTAAATATTGCTCACGGCCTGCTACTGGCGGGTGCCACACACATGGCGCGGTCACTTGGCGCACGATGATGGAAAATCAAACATATTTTGAAGCGATTAATAATGTTTTAAACACGAAACGGGTGAATAATTTTCTCTCGCAGGCGATGCGGTTGCGGCGGCGATGGGGTTAAATATTTATCGCGGTTCAGGTAGGGAATGCCACGATTGGGATCGCTGGGTGCCAGAATCGGCTGAAACAGGAGTAATCATTTCGAAATGAGCGAACCGCAGCTACGTACCGCAGAACAGGCGGTCAATTAATTGTGTCAACATTTGAGGACTTGAGGTTACTGATCAAGAGGGATGCGATTTGTTTGGAGCTTACAAAAGAATTGTTCACCTAGGGTTGACATGAGTATTGTTAACAATGCACTGTTGATGCTGAAATAAATCTAAAATCAGCTGTAATTGCTCCGAGCACCGATAGATGGTGCTGCCGGGAAAGTGGTTATGGTAAATTCTTTGGTGTTCTACGCTCAGGCAAATAAACTCAAGAATTTCATAAGGTTCAACTTATGAACGATGCTTTGGAATTTCATAAGGCTGGGCTGACTTATGAATGGATTCTGTTTCACAAGATGTTGTTCTTGTACGCCTTGAAGCTTTCCTGACTACAAGTGTTGATATATACTAGTGGGCAATTCATAAAATATATTTATGAAGTTCATTCTGAGCTGTTATAGCCAGTAATCATAGGGCAGAATTGTGAAAGTTACCATTTTCCCTCGTGTTTTAGGTTTTCGTTTTGCTCAAATTTTCTGACCAATCCTAAATTTCTTCTTGTGTCTCTTGAAAACTGTTTTAGAAGTTTTATGAGTTAACTTTAAGCTTTTCCGACGTTCAATTCTTGATCTACCTTGATCGATAAATACAGTACTGGAAGAAATTAAGTGCTCACCCAAAGATTCATTTATAATCGCATCGAAACTTTTTTAATTTGATCATATTACTCCGCTTACTTCTGCATCGTTCGCTTAATCTATTTAATCTTTTATATTTTATCCATACAATTTCAAAAAATAATTTTATACCAAAGCTGAGTTGTTTTGAACATGAAGAAAAAAAGTGCTGATTTCCACCTGATCATATTTTACCGTGTATTGTTCGTTCTCTGTTGCTGAGATTAACATTTCTCGGTTTATTTTTTTCTTTAGGGCGAATCTGACATTGAGAGATTCTCTCCGGGCTCACTATCTTTCATTCATTACAGCGCCATTATAATCAGGGATGCCATATTCACAGACATGTCTGTAAATTTGCAGACTTTTCATTTTTATTGCAGACTTTTTTAACGATGCAGACATTTAGCAGACATTTTATTTATGTTGCAGACTTTTACAGACATTTGAAATATTTTTTAAATTTCAAATAAAGGTATTCTCTGACGTTCGGATTTAAAACGTACGAGGATCTGAACAGTATAGTATATACGGTAAGAAGCTTTGTTGTAATATTTTGAAATATCGTAGGTATCATTTAAAGTAGAAATCCTTGAAGAAACGAAAGCGGTGGGCCACTTGGAGGCACAATGGGCCTGGAGATAAGTATCGTATAGGCCCTTTCCGAGGGTAACATGGAGTCCCTACTTATGTAGTGTTCAATCCCACGCGTGTTCAAACCCATGCGAAAAATTACTGTCAAAGCGTTGGTAATATTGGTCCTTTGCTATTAAGTCACAACGAAAATCAAGGTTCACAACAATACAAATCATATTTGAGAAATTTAGAGACTTCCTCGAAAAAAAAACTTCTCCTATGGTCAGGTAGAAACTTCTCAGAAGTATTGGGAGCAACCAGTTCATGCTAGAAGAACCTTCAAAAATTCATTACCGAAGTTCAAGATCATACTTACCAGAATTTCAAGACAGAACTTCCCCAAGAATCAGGAGAGGACTTATCAGAGCTTCAGAAAGAAGTGTAGGGAAGAGGACTTCTCTGAAGTTTGGAATTTTTCAGAGGTTTTGGAGTTCTTCCCAGAAATTCAAAGTTGAACTTCCCAGAAGTTCAGAAAAAAAACATTCCCAAATTTCCAGGAAGGGCACTACCTATAATTTATCAAAAAATCAGGAAAAAAAATCCTCAGGACGATGCGTCATAGAAGCTGAGGAAAGAACTTCTCTCAAGTTCAGGAAATAAATTCCCAGAAGTTCCGGAAGAAACTTCTCGAATGGTTAGTTGGAACTTCCTAGAAGTGCTTGGCAGCTTTTCCAAAGCTCAGACGAGAACATTCTGCATTTCAGAATAAGGATTTCTCAAAATTCTTTAGAGAGAAAAAAATGAAACTTCCCAGGAGCATTGGGGGTGCTTCCTTCTAATTTGAGCACGAATTTCCCAATAGTTCCGGAACAAACTTCTCCAAAGTTCTGGAGAAAACTTCCCAAAAGTTCTGAAGAGGACTTCTCAGAAGTCTAGGAAGAAACTTCAAGAACAAATTTAAGGGAATTTTCCTAAAAATTTTGGAATAAAATTTTCCTCGCAGTTCCGGATGGGACCAATCAGAAGTTTGGAAAGAATAAGCTCAGGAAAAAACTTCCCCGAATTTCAGGAAGAAACCTACCAGAGAGGGCACTACCTGTAGGGTCAAGAAGGAATTTTTCAAAAAAATCATTAGAGAACTCCTCAGAAGTTCACAAGAGGACTTCTCAGAAGTTGCGAAGAGACCAAAAGTTCAGTTGGAACTACCCAGAAGTGCTAGAGAGCTTCCCTAAAGTTCCGAATCGAACATTCCAGCATTTCAGAATGAGAACTTCTCGAAGTTCACGAAACCCCAGAAGTTATGGTAGATTCTTTTGATAAAATCAGGAAGAAACTTTCCAGAAGTATAGGGGGATCTTTCTAGTAGTTCAAGCAGGAATTTCTCAGAAATTCAGGAACAAACTTCCCCGAAGTTCAGGAGAATACTCCCCTGAAGTTCAGAAGAGATTATTTCGGCAGTTCAGAAAAGAACTTCTCAGAAGTTCAGGAAGAAACTTCTAACAACTTAAGAAGATTTTCCAAGAAATTCTGGAGAGTACTTTCTCAAAGTTTTGCAGAAACTTTCCTCGTAGTTCAGGATAGGACTTATCAGAAGTTTAGAAAGTACTATGTTCAGGAAAAAAATTACCAAATGTTTCTGGAAGGTAAGGTTGGGTTCTTAAATGTGAATTTCGAAGAAAATAAGGAGTGGCTGCCAAGAAGTTCATGAGGAATTTTGCCTGAAGTTCAGGAGGAAACTTCCCAGAATAAAGCAAAGAGCCTTGCAGAAGATCAGAAGAGAGTTTCCCTGAAATTTAAGAGATAATCACTGACTAACCGAAGAAGCAATCTATACAAAAATCATTCATATGACCATAATGATATTGATGATCATGAGTGATGTTTACACCATATTAAAATATGGTACACACCATCAATGGTTATTGTTGAATCAAAAAAAAGTCTGTTGATTTTATCAAATGAAAATTGTGATTTTAAAATACAAAACTGGAAAGAGCGTTACAGGGGAATAAAAACTATAGAAAATTGTGTCATCTATGCGAATGCTTCAAGCTTCAGTGTCACTTTAAAAATATGAAACAATAGTGTAAGGTTGCATACAATCCAAGAAATAGATGCAGACATGTTAACATAATCACACAAATAGCGATAATGACATAACTCGCTCTCTTATTACGTCATTTCGTTGAAACAAGTCTAATTTTCTAAAAAAAAATTACAGACTTTTATAGACATTCCCAGACATTTCAAATTTTTATCACAGACATTTGAAAAAAATATCTGGCATCCTGATTATAATGGCCCAAACACAATGATAACGGCAACGGAAAACGGCAAAGCCCGATCGGCGTATTCCTGCTAGACGGAAAGAAAACAAGCTAGATCCAATCCGATTCTAATTGGAAATACCGAAGTCATTTTCATCAACTGTCAAAATTGCCGTTTTCCGTTCCGTTTCCGTTATCATTGTGTTTGGGCGGTAGCACTTTCAAGGCATTCTTTAGCATAGATCGAAACACAACAGTGCTGGGTGAGCTGGATACTCTAGAAACAGTAAAATGAAAAACGTAAAGATGATTGGAATATGAATGAAAGAGAAAGTAGTCAAAGAGCGTCTCTCAATGTTAGATTCGCCCTAATGAAAAAAAACCCTAGAATTTTCTCTTATGGTTGATTACATGGTATATACACGCTCGTTCAGATCTACTCTAAATAGAGTAACTTTCACTCAGTTTCGTATTTCCATGCTAAATGTCAAAAACTGAGTAACTTGATATAAGGAAACTGAGTAAATGCTACTCTGATTGTAAAAGCGCTGTACTTATAAAAATAGAGTAATTATAATGAAGCTGTCAAAAGCGAAAAACGTGGTTGAGTCCAAGGTTCAGTCGATCAAAAGTTTTCAAGATGGGACGACTGTATGTTGTAATCAACAAAAAAATTTAAGTCGAAGTGCCGAATTCAATCCATGAATTACAATCTATCCATAGAATTACAAATTTAAAGTTTTTCGACACTTCCGTTTCAACTGGACAGTTGTCGGAAACAATCAACGATTTCATTAAAATAAAATAAAAAATAAAATTAGATACTGAGTAATGTTTACTCAAATTTTGATAAGTGACCTAGTTAATCAGAAATGAGTAACTTTATAGCTACTCTAATTAGGGTAGTTCCAGTTTTAACAAAACTGAGTCGTTTTCTACTCAGTTTTGAAAAAAATACAAACAAGCGTGACTGAGTAATGTTTACTCTAATTTTGACAGGTGACCTAGTTAATCAAAAATAGAAGCCCATTGATTACTCTATTTATTTTAATTTCAACTACCTTTGCTTATCTTGACAGATACGCGTATTTCGTCTGCAATGTGCAGACTTTCAGTGTCGCGTACTAATAACTCGATTTGGATTAGTCAGTTATTAGTACGAGACATAAAATCTGCACATTGTAGACGAAGGCACATGATTTGTCAAGATAAGCAAAGGTAGTTGAAATTAAATGGAAAATACTAATTTTTCGTCTAAGTTCTAGTTACAGGTATTCCACTAAACAGCTCAAACCCTCTAGGATTCAAAACTGAGCCGTTTTCTACTCAGTTTTGAGTTATTCAAACAAGATATTTTTCTGCTTGTATCATTAGTTAATGGTTTATCCGTGTTTTTAAGATAGAAACTAGCATATTCCATTGAAAATCCATCTAATCTCATCGTTTCGGACCACCAGAACCATGAATCGTTTCGGAAGATTGATGCTAAGTACGCATTTAGCTACTTCGGTGTAAATAAGTTTTGGAAGCAATTTGAACAATATGTAAAGTGTGGCTGAAAAACCAGGTCGTGGGAGGAAGCATCTCACGTCCCCTCGCGATGATGCGAGAATCGTGCGAGAAACTAGAAAATGATCATCAATAACGATGCGTACTATACATGAGAACTTGAATCTGAAGGTATCTGAAAGAATTATTCGTTACAGACTGCAAGAAACAGGATTGAAGCGTTCTCTTATTAAAAAAAGCAACGAAATCAAAGGATTAAAATTTGCTCAAAAGTTTGCTTAAGGGGGGATATACAGTTAGAATGACCAAAAATTTCAATATTTTTTTATTGCATAAAAAGTTAGTAAACTTCCCGTAGAATACGCTCCCAAAACCTTTTTTTCGAAATTCAAACTCCAAGTGTTTCGTTTCATCGTTATTGGAAGACGCCTTCTTCGCGCGCAAACCGATAATTAAAACTTTCAACGCGTTTTTCTTAAAACAGCATTTTCGGAGTCTATGCCGGCGATAACTCGAAAACTAATTATTCGATTAAGCTGAAACTTATAGGATTTCGTTATTAATTAAAAATTATTGTAATATTTTATTATTAAATACGGAAAAATGTGATACAATGGCGAAAAATATGTGGATTTTGAATGTTTGACTGCTGCCCGTTCTATTGATATAATCCATAAGG
>JASCZW010011072.1:0-33516 GCA_034211315.2 Aedes japonicus | reverse complement strand
ATTTTATAAATGATTACATTTCTCTCAACGCTCGTCACAATTTAGTTTGTAAAAGCATTTCTTCAAATTCTGACTTTGGTCTACCAAAAAAAATTGCAGAGTGGTTTGCAAACCCAGTTCGCGCGTTAATGATGTTGCAAATTTTTATTAGTTTTCACCGTAATACCCTTCAATTTTGTCGTAAGTGTTCCTCGAGTGTGGTGCCAGTGTTGAGCATCGAAAATCTCATTCAAATGTAGGCCCAGATGGTAGAAAATGAAAAAGAAAGTGTATCCATCGAACTGAAATTTCTTCATCCGTTCCCGTCTCGTCGCGGATTTGTCGCGACAGCGGAATCAACTTAACGCAAAGAAGGCTAGTGTCGTTGTGGTGGTAGTGTATTGAACGTTAATAGTGCTGCTGGCTTGCGGTTGTTGGAGCCAATTTAGTAGTGGAATATATTCGGTGCTTTGAACGATGGTTTTTTACAAACGAAGGTCTCAGAAAAAACCGACACACAACAATGGGATATATTGTTCTGATCACAGTGAAAAAGATTTTGTCAGTCCTTTTTCCATGTATGTGCTGTAGCGCCAAAAGAAATATAACGTTCTACCTATTAACGAAAAAACATATGTGTGACGGTTGCTCACATTTCTACGGTGGATACCACGGTCAAACATTCAGCTAGTATAGTGTTTTAAATATTATTGCTTCATTCAAACATACATTAGTACAAAAGGAAATATTGGCAAGCATGAACGGTTCATGGGAGCGGAGAGCGCTGTTTGCGCGGAGAAATCCAGACGAGCAGCGTATGCGTGTTTTCTGTCCGCCTTTTTCTCTTCTACTACTCTGGTTTTTTGCTTTTGTTCGTTTTTTGCCAACCGTGCTGCTAGCTTGCGGTTGTTTGGAGCCAATTTGGATGGAATGTATTCGTTAGCTTTGAACTTGATGGTTTTAAAACGAAGAGTCTCTATATGAAAAAAATACGACACACAAAGAGATATATTGTTCTGATCGCAGTGAAAAAGATTTTGTCAGTCATATTTTCCATGTATATGTGCTAGTACTTAAAAAGAAATAAGGTTCTACCTAATGTGAAAAACCTATGCCTTGTGATTTGCTCACATTTCTGCAATTGGATACGGGATCAAACATTCAGCTAAGTATAGTGTTTTAAATATTATTGCTTCATTCAAACATACATTAGTACAAAGAAATATTGGCAAACATGAACGGTTCATGGGAGCGGAGGCGCTGTTTGCGCGGAGAAATCCAGACGAGCGGCGTATGCGTGTTTTTCTGTCCGCCTTTTTCTCTTCTACTACTCTGGGTTTTTTGCTTTTGTTCGTTTTTGCTGTTTGATCTGTATGTATTCTCGTTGCAGCTCGGAACCGGAAAAAGTCACTCACGCAAATCTATCTAACTGATTTTTAATATGGTGGCTGGGTGTTGCATGTGGGGAGCTGTGTAGCACATCAGATGCACTGCATAGCGAGCTTGATGCGCCACTGTGCAAACGTACGAAACAAGAGTGAAATCGACTGGCGCTGGTGGGGTTTTCTAGTTTTCGGCTTCGACGATGATATAATCCTTGTGGTGGGTTGGAGAAGTGACCGTGCAGGGATTTGCGTCGGAAAAGGAGAGAGGCATATGAAACAATTTCTTCCCGAAGAAAGGTTTACCCTTAATTTAACAACTACTCTCAATCATTCCCTATTTAATGCCCTTCTACTGTTAATTTGTCATGTTCTCTGTGGAGCATTTTGACGTTTTTCCCACGCAAACCTGTGCACCGTTCACTGTCTGAAACAAATTTCAGTACTTTCATGTTCATCTAGGCATAATTAATAAATATATTCGTTTACGTTTCCTCTGCTTGGTAATATTTGCATTTTCAGCTGCGCATTTCTGCAATTTTGTGGGTTTTGACTCCCCTAGCCCGCGTTGTGCGGTGTGTGCGTTATTTCTGGTTGTTTGCCGAGTTCACGTTTGCTAATGACTACTGTCATTTATATCATTTACATTGTTTGCCCTTGTAGGTAGTGCATATGTTTGTTGGGGTTTGATTGATTTCTATTTTAAGAATAAGATCTTTTATTATCATATATTTTATATTTTTATATTTTTTATGGTCCAATTGTCATGTCTACTCTAATGCTTTTCTTTTTCAATATGTTCCCTATTATTTCCCCTTTTATTCCAAATATTAAATAGTTTTCTGATCACATAAAGCTTTGTTACTATTAATATTATTTTTCGGGAGATCCCGGATGCTTGTGCACTACGTACCATCTGTGTTCGTTGTTCAACAGGGATAACCCGCTCCCTAATAACATTTCATTACATGTGTCACATATGAGAGGTCGAGGAGTTCTCCTCGTCTCTCCTTCTGAACTTCATCTACTACTCTACTCTGTTACGTAAATTGCATGCATACGTTCAATACCGCAGGGGAATGGGGGTCTGCATTGTGTCAGACAGAGTTAAGGCTGGATGAAAAATCGGTCTTCAAACTCAGAATTTTGACGTATTTCTGTGGTCTATTGAAATAAACCACCCACACTTGTGAGTGGCCCCAACAGCATCCTTACTGTTGGTTTAAATCGGTCCTCAAACTCGATGTTCTAAACGTATTCTTGTATTCCATTGAAATAAACCACCCACACTGGTGAGTGGCCCCAACAGCATCCCTACTGTTGGTTTAAACCGGTCTTCAAACTCGATGTTCTTAACGTATTCTTGTATTCCATTGAAATAAACCACCCACACTTGTGAGTGGCCCCAACAACATCCACACTGTTGGTTCAAATCGGTCCTCAAACTCGATGTTCTCAACGTATTCCTGTATTCCATTGAGATAAACCACCCACACTTGTGAGTGGCCCCAACAGCATCCCCACTGTTGGTTTAAATCAGTCTTCAAACTCGGTGTTTTAAAATACTTTTGTATTCTGCTGAAATAAACCACCCACACTTGTGAGTGGCCCCAACAACATCCATACTGTTGGTTTAAATCAGTCCTCAAACTCGCTGTTCTTAACGTATTCTTGTATTCCATTGAAATAAACTACTCACACTTGTGAGTGGTCCCAACAACACCCCTACTGTTGGTTTAAATCGGTCTACAAACTCGGTGTTTAAAAATACTTTTGTATTCTGCTGAAATAAACCACCCACACTTGTGAGTGGCCCCAACAGCATCCATACTGTTGGTTTAAATCAGTCCTCAATCTCGATGTTCTTAACGTATTCTTGTATTCCATTGAAATAAACCACCCACACTTGTGAGTGGCCCCAACAACATCCCTACTGTTGGTTTAAATCGGTCTTCAAGCTCGGTGATTTAAAATACTTTTGTATTCTGCTGAAATAAACCACCCACACTTGTGAGTGGCCCCAACAGCATCCCTACTGTTGGTTTAAATCAGTTCTCAAACTCGGTGTTTTAACATATATTTGTATTCTGCTGAAATAAACCACCCACACTTGTGAGTGGCCCCAACAGCATCCCTACTGTTGGTTTAAATCAGTCTACAAACTCGGTGTTTAAAAATACATTTGTATTCTGCTGAAATAAACCACCCACACTTGTGAGTGGCCCCAACAGCATCCATACTGTTGGTTCAAATCGGTCCTCAATCTCGATGTTCTTAACGTATTCTTGTATTCCATTGAAATAAACCACCCACACTTGTGAGTGGCCCCAACAGCATCCCTACTGTTGGTTTAAATCGGTCTTCAAGCTCGGTGATTTAAAATACTTTTGTATTCTGCTGAAATAAACCACCCACACTTGTGAGTGGCCCCAACAGCATCCCTACTGTTGGTTTAAATCAGTTCTCAAACTCGGTGTTTTAACATATATTTGTATTCTGCTGAAATAAACCACCCACACTTGTGAGTGGCCCCAACAGCATCCCTACTGTTGGTTTAAATCAGTCCTCAAACTCGGTGTTTTAACATATTATTTGTATTCTGCTGAAATAAACCACCCACACTTGTGAGTGGCCCCAACAGCATCCCTACTGTTGGTTTAAATCGGTTCTCAAACTCGGTGTTTTAACATATACTTTTGTATTCTGCTGAAATAAACCACCCACACTTGTGAGTGGCCCCAACAGCATCCCTACTGTTGGTTTAAATCGGTCTTCAAGCTCGGTGATTTAAAATATTTTTGTATTCTGCTGAAATAAACCACCCACACTTGTGGAGTGGCCCCAACAGCATCCCTACTGTTGGTTTAAATCGATCTCTCAAACTCGGTGTTTTAAAATACTTTTGTATTCTGCTGAAATAAACCACCTACACTTGTGAGTGGCCCCAACAGCATCCATACTGTTGGTTTAAATCAGTCCTCAATCTCGATGTTCTTAACGTATTCTTGTATTCCATTGAAATAAACCACCCACACTTGTGAGTGGCCCCAACAACATCCCTACTGTTGGTTTAAATCGGTCTTCAAGCTCGGTGATTTAAAATACTTTTGTATTCTGCTGAAATAAACCACCCACACTTGTAGAGTGGCCCCAACAGCATCCCTACTGTTGGTTTAAATCGGTTCTCAAACTCGGTGTTTTAAAATACTTTTGTATTCTGCTGAAATAAACCACCCACACTTGTAGAGTGGCCCCAACAGCATCCCTACTGTTGGTTTAAATCGGTTCTCAAACTCGGTGTTTTAACATATATCTTGTATTCTGCTGAAATAAACCACCTACACTTGTGAGTGGCCCCAACAGCATCCCTACTGTTGGTTTAAATCAGTCCTCAAACTCGGTGTTTTAACAATACTTTTGTATTCTGCTGAAATAAACCACCCACACTTGTGAGTGGCCCCAACAGCATCCCTACTGTTGGTTTAAATCGGTTCTCAAACTCGGTGTTTTAAAATACTTTTGTATTCTGCTGAAATAAACCACCCACACTTGTGAGTGGCCCCAACAGCATCCCTACTGTTGGTTTAAATCGGTCTCTCAAACTCGATGTTCTTAACGTATATCTTGTATTCCATTGAAATAAACCATCCCACACTTGTGAGTAGGCCCACAACAACATCCCTACTGTTGGTTTAAATCAGGTCTTCAAGCTCGGTGTTTATAAAATACTTTTTGTATTCTGCTGAAATAAACCACCCACACTTGTGAGTGGCCCCAACAGCATTCTTACTGTTGGTTTAAATCGGTTCTCAAACTCGGTGTTTAAACATACTATTCTGCTGAAATAAACCACCAACACTTGTGAGTGGCCCCAACAGCATCCCTACTGTTGGTTTAAATCAGTTCTCAAACTCGGTGTTTTTAACATATATTTGTATTCTGCTGAAATAAACCACCCACACTTGTGAGTGGCCCCAACAACATCCCTACTGTTGGTTTAAATCGGTCTTCAAACTCGGTGATTTAAAATACTTTTGTATTCTGCTGAAATAAACCACCCACACTTGTGAGTGGCCCCAACAGCATCCCTACTGTTGGTTTAAATCAGTTCTCAAACTTGGTGTTTTAACATAGTGTTGTATTCTGCTGAAATCAACCATTCACACTTGTGAGTGGCCCCAACAGCATCCCTACTGTTGGTTTAAATCGGTCCTCAAACTCGGTGTTTTAAAATACTTTGTATTCTGCTGAAATAAACCACCCACACTTGTGAGTGGCCCCAACAACATCCCTACTGTTGGTTTAAATCAGTCTCTCAAACTCGGTGTTCTTAACATATATTCTTGTATTCTGCTGAAATAAACCACCCACACTTGTGAGTGGCCCCAACAGCATCCCTACTGTTGGTTTAAATCAGTCTTCAAGCTCGGTGATTTAAAATACTTTTGTATTCTGCTGAAATAAACCACCCACACTTGTGAGTGGCCCCAACAGCATCCCTACTGTTGGTTTAAATCGGTTCTCAAACTCGGTGTTTTAACATACTATTTGTATTCTGCTGAAATAAACCACCCACACTTGTGAGTGGCCCCAACAGCATCCCTACTGTTGGTTTAAATCAGTCCTCAAACTCGATGTTCTTAACGTATATCTTGTATTCCATTGAAATAAACCACCCACACTTGTGAGTGGCCCCAACAGCATCCCTACTGTTGGTTTAAATCGGTCTTCAAACTCGGTGTTTTAACATATGCTTTTGTATTCTGCTGAAATAAACCACCTACACTTGTGAGTGGCCCCAACAGCATCCCTACTGTTGGTTTAAATCGGTCCTCAAACTCGATGTTCTTAACGTATTCTTGTATTCCATTGAAATAAACCACCCACACTTGTGAGTGGCCCCAACAGCATCCCTACTGTTGGTTTAAATCGGTCCTCAAACTCGGTGTTTTAAAATACTTTTGTATTCTGCTGAAATAAACCACCCACACTTGTGAGTGGCCCCAACAGCATCCCTACTGTTGGTTTAAATCGGTTCTCAAACTCGGTGTTCTTAACGTATTCTTGTATTCTATTGAAATAAACCACCCACACTTGTAAGTAGCCCAAATATTATCCTTACTGTTGGTTTAAATCGGTGCCAAAATTTGAATAGCTTTAATGTGCATCTCTGTACAGAGAATAAATCGGGAACATAGTTAAATATCTTATTCGCTGCCGACGTCAGTTGAATTCAGCACACCGTTTACCAAAACGGATCCGGCTGCAAACCCAACCATTTTATCCAACATCCCAGTGATTTCTCGTGGAAGTGCAGAGGTGTTCTCGGCTTCCCACAAAGCGAGTATCACGTCAACATATTCCTACCCATTCCCTATTTGACCTGCATTCCGGGCGAGGCCGGCGCCGGTATTGCCTTAGTTTAGGATCACCAGTTTTACACATTGAGGATGCATGCTGGTCCCAAGCATCATCTTTTGGTTCTTTGTGTAATAACAGCTGATCTGGCAATAACGGAGTAGCAACCTCGGGCGGTCAATCATGCTCATGCTCATGCTCCACGTAATTTTCGATTTCTTGAACTTTTTGGGCATCACGATTTCACTGGTTAAGCTGAACAGATGAACTACACGATCTTCAAGTGATCTAAATTTGGTATAATTAAATCGATAAAGCAAGTAATGCCGCCTGGATGTACAGAAAACAGTTACACGTTATAAACTAACAGTTCACATTGCTAAAATAACAAAGATTTTACAAGAAAATCATAGACCCAATGTTGGTGACGTATTTTTTTGTATGTTCCTAACTATGGCCTGTTGTATCAATAACGTAGTGAAAAGGTTTTTATTGGTAAAATTTCAAGTGGAAATGCATGTGTTTGCGGTTGCTTATATTCAAGTGGCTCATCTAAACACAAACCAGACGAACTAAGCCGTTGTATAGTGAATAATAATGTTTTCATTATTGAATGGGTAGTAAATCATATATGAACATCACCTCTGTGTTTCAAAGCAGTTTTACTTTTAATTTGTTTTGTGAAATTTTGTGTTGAGTAAAGCGAATACAGCTGGCAATGCCTTAATTCATAGAATAAGAAGAAAAAACCGTACAAAGACTGCATTTAGTAATAAATCCATCGAATGGGACGAAGTTGCATCCATGAATAGACCCAATTTGGTGCATATAGACCAACATTAAATCCATATCCCTTGAAATTTTCTGACTTTATAAAAAAGAATTGTGTAACTTTTTGTGATACAAATTACTGAATGTCTTATCAAAAATATCTTAGCAAGTGTAGAACTAGTTCAATCTCGCCTTCTGCTTGAAAACTTTAAGAGTTATAATGGACCAACTTTTTTTTGCGTGGCAATCTATTTTTTCTTCATATCTTTCTCTGATTTCACTTCCTTAGGATGCTTCCGAAGTACCTGCTTCATGATGGCCCAGTACTTTTTAATTGGCCGCAGCTCCGGTACGTTCGGGCGGTTGAGATGCTTCACTCCAAAACCTCTTTCGAGTGATGGCACGAGGCTAAATCCGATCAGAAAATCGTAGGACCATCGTGTGACCTCAAAGGAGGAAGTAGACGCTTGTGGAGGCATTCTTTTAGGTACACCTGCCCATTGACCGTTCTACGAATGGCCACACAATGTCACGAATGGCCACACAAGCAAATTGCTTGGCAAATCATATATTTTTTGGGCAAAATTTGGCATCTTCTGCTTTCTAACGTCCTCAGGGACATCGAATTTATGATGAGCAGTGAAAAACTGGAGTCCCGGAAGCTGCCGGAAGTCTGCTTTCACAAACGTCTCATCATCCATAACGAGGCAATGTGGTTTTGTAAACATCTGGGTGTAGAGCTTCCGTGCACATGTTTAACCTACCGTATTCTGCCGTTCATCGCGATTCGGCGCCTTTTGGACTTTGTACGTGTGTAGTCCTTCACGTTTTTTCGCATCTTGCACGAAAGTATTGGTTAGATTCAGTTTCTTCGCCACATCTCCGAACTGAACAGTTGGGATTCCTCTTGAAAGCTTGAACTACTCGCTTGTGATCCTTAACACCAGTGATGTCCATATCTTCAGTGTGGTAGAGAGAGATTAAATTTTTCCACACACTCTTCCTACCATAACGAGAGCTCTTCTCTCTTGTTTATATTCACCCCCGTGTTTGCATGGGGTAGCGCATGTGAGTGAGAAAAATGGTTTTTATTCACACTACACTCGTTCGCTCTAGAGTGAGAAGAAGAGTTCTCAAATTCACAGAAGCGAATGCAGTTAAATTCCCTGACGCGTGCGCTCCAGTGAGCTCACTGGCGTATGCTCTTCTGCTAATATACAGCAGTGATTGCAAATTTGCTTTGACGCTACATAACAAAGGAAGAAAGAATAATGTTTCTTCCCGTTTACTTTTTTCGGACATTTTCTGCAACTCCGACAATGTTTTAACTTTCAATCGCACCAGCGAATCACAGAAAGAGCACTGGCGCGTCCTCGCCCCAGTGTACGCGGCAGTGATCGCAGGCGAGAGCACGTGGGCGAAGTGGTCAATCGTTCGAGACACCTTAAAATGTACCATTCCCAGCTTCCTGCTGATGGCACGATGAGATCCTGATTTTTCAGGTACATGCGCAAAATTTCTTTGCGTCGCTGCTGTTCTTCCGACTCCATCTTCTCAACGATTGCACATCTGCTAGTGAAACTTACACAGTGTAAACAAATACACACTGAACTAATTTCACCCCACATTTCAATAGGAAATACCCAACGAGCAAAAAGTTACAGCCATTTAAAAGTGATGCAATTTGATTCCGTACAATCTCTATTGATGCTTTAGAGGCAGTTTCCCAGACGCACATTGACAATAGCACTCAGGAAGACACTGTTGTGATTTGAAAAGTTTATGAGATAGTGTGAAAAGTGTTCGACTTGTGATGTATTTTTGTCTGCCTTGTTCTGCATCGTCATTCCAAACTTCTTTGATATGTAAGTTGTTGTTTAGGTGTTTCGGAGTTTAAAGTTCTGCCAGTGTAAAATGTTTCATTTCATCATGTTGTCCTTTCGTATCCATATTATAGCTTGTTGTATGACGATTTTGTAAGTAAATATCGTTTGGTTATGCTTGGGTTCGTATAGTTGTATGTGACAAATTGATAATAAAAAAAAATCTTACCAAATTTTGCAGATGCATACAGCTCTTGCTTGACTACATGCGTCATATTCCTTCTGATAATATGTTCCTATGTTTTTTTTTCTTAACGTTTCAAGCGTATTGTTTTTGCAATTAGCTTATTACTTGCTCTCAACAGAAACTTACATTTGGAAAATGTAAAAATGTAAAGAAAATTTGGTTGAAAGCAAAATTGGTTAGGGTTATATACCGTTCTTTGCTTATTGCTTCAATTTCCTTTTGATGTGTGGTGCAGGGGTTGTTGTCACGGTGTATTATATGGTATTGCTCGTGGTCATGGGATAGGAAAAAGAACAGGAGAAAAGAGAGAAAGCATTATCAATTGATATAACATGCTAGACGGTCGTGAGTTTTTTTTATTGTTTATTTTTCGTTGGCCTATTTCCTCACATGGTGACAATCACCGACGCCAGGGAGACGACTTCACCACCTGGACCCTACCTATCGACTCATGACTATGAACCGGGACCAACGGTTTTACTTCCCTTCCGAAGGAAGACGTGACCAGATTTTTGCGCCTCAGAAAAAACAACCGACGTCGACTGGGATTGAACTCAGACCCACTGGGGTGCAAAGTGGCAGTCACGCTTACCACTACACCACCGACGCCGGCATACGGTCGTGAAATTTTCATGGTGATATTCTCAAAACGGCCGTTAAGAATGGTTCGATGGGTGCATATGAGATATCATTTCCATTCGTTTACTCAATTCCATTACGTTTAATTATAGAAGACAAGAGACATTTTAATTTGTGCTACTTTTTGGAATATCAGCAATACCGCCCATCGCATCTTCAAGTGATCAGTTTAAGCTGTCCGTTTGGTTCAGGCACTTTTGAACGTTGATGGGGCTGTCTATGCACACATACAATCTACCGCGACCAACTCGGCAGAACGCGCCCAAACTCTTTTCTGAACAGGGTATTCCTATATTTGATGCTTTTACCTAAAACTTCGCCTTTTTCTCTATTGGTGCGTTTTACGTTTCGCTCTTGAGTTTACTTGAGGAGACGCGCTTAATAAATGGATGAGCACTCGGTGCGGCATTATTAATGTTATAGAAGTTTGGAAAAAAGGGGAAAAACATAAACTAAATTAGTAATCAACGCCCCAGCCAAAAACGCAAATTTAAATGGGATTTTTTACAACACCATCTCTGATTGGAATGGAACTTTTAATATGTATTGAGTTCTGCCTTAGATGGCATTTGCGATTGAAAAAACATGAAAATTATGTTGTACAAAATCTTTTTAAAAGGGCGTAACTTTGTTACGCTTTATTGGATCACATGGCCGTCTTGCACAAAATGGTAACAAATATAATGTTCTTTTAGGAAAACAATACTCTTAAAGAAACAAAATTTGTTAAATTCGTGTTAAAACTTCAAAATTTGATTCACTAAAATGTCCTACTCCCTCTTAAGATTTCGTCATTAAAACCGGTAAAGAGTTTCGGACGGATACTTTTGTCAAACTTATTTAAAAATTCCGTGAAATTTTTCGATTTTTCATCGCTATCAAATTGCTCTGTTTTTTTTTTTGGTAAAACGATACAAAAACAGATTTCAAGCCTCCATTGTTCAACAAATTAACTTTTACAGATTTTTTTTTTCTTAAACCCTTCCATTCTCAAGTTACCGTGAATTAAACAAAAAAGTGATCATATTTTAACAAGGCGTTGCGACTTACACTTGGAAATAATCAACAATATTGAATATACATACAAGCCACTTTACAATAAAAACTCGATTGAGAACAGTACGTTATGTATGAGGATTGTTCATTGAAGAAAGTGGACACCTGTTTATCAACGGTTTTGGGTTAAAATTTAACGAAAAATCTTGAATTTTCGCTCAGTGTGTAAAACCATAAAAACAACACAACAACACCTGAAGAAAAACAGAAATTTCGAACGAAGGGCCATATCAGCTTGTTAACTCGCAGATTAATTCTGCACAAATGATTCTCGTAGTTGCCATTCCAACGTTGTCGTTTCGAGAATTGACATAACGCGTGAAGTGCATTTCATCTTTTGTGTAATGCCAAAAAAGTGGACATTAGCGTCGGAACTGCGCAGAATATCAAAAAGTGTAACAACATCAGAATCTACAAGAAGCAGAAAGCACCCAAAAGGAGGGATTAACAAAAAACTTCTTCGAAAATACGGTCCCGGAAATTTATCCTTCAAAAGCCGAACCGGTTCTTTTTTATGGAAGACGAGACGTACGTCAAAATGGCTAACAGTACACATTTGAGGTCGCAATTTTTCAACGTTGAGCAGAGAACAGATGTGTCTGATGATAAGCTGTACATGCGAATCGAAGAATTTGGGAAAAAGGTCTTGATGTGGTAAGCCATTTCCTCCTGTGGCTCGAAGAGTTCTTCATATATCACAACGGGCACAATCAACGGTGAAAATACAGAAAAGAATGCATCAAAAAACAGTTCCTACCCATCTACCAAAATCATACGAACCCTCCATTGTTTTGGCCGGATCTGGCATCTGCTCACTACGTTGGAGATGCTCAAAAAGTCGAGAAATGCCAACATCCCTCAAACTACCCTGAACTGCGTCCTATCGCGAGATACTGGGCAATCATTAAGCAGCATCCTAAGAAAGATGGAATAGAAGCAAGCTCTGTTGATTGTTTCAAGAAAATTTCGTTTGCACCACACCGAAAAGTTGTGCAGAATCTAATGGGAATCAAGAGAAAAGTCCGAGGGTGCTTCAGAAATGGGAAGTAAAAAAACTCACATGATTATGTTTGTTGATTCTCATTCATATAATGCAAACTTATGAATTTGATCGAAACTTCTTAGGGATGCTAACGGACTAGAAAAGGCGAAAAGTCGGGCCCGAAAACTGTATGTTTCGAAGTTAACCGAACATACTGGCTGTATTGAGCAGGACGATAAGAAATATTTGAGAAATGAATGCTTTGGTACAAATTTTGGATTCATATTATATACTTATTTACCGGCTTTTTTTGCACCAATATTTCTGCATGGTCAATATCGGGTGAAAAAGGGAAATACTCATGTTGGAGCGTCAACTTTAACGCCAGCTGTAGTCCAAACCACTTAATGGAAACAGTTCAAATTTTGTCCACATTATTGTTTTAAGCCATGGAGAAAGATTCAATATGCTACCTAAATTTTTCACAGAAATACGGATTATTGAAATCGGTATGTCCAAAAATGACTTTTTTCAGATATGTTATGATAACTTCAAATTCATAACTTTCATCAACCTACCCAACATTGGTCATAGTGTTGTCAAAATTTCGGCTAAATATATTGATAATTGACAAAGTTACAAAAGGTTAAACAACGCGGTTTTTGGAAGCAGAATTTTGCTCGGCTATTTTTTGCTACTTAATGTATACTGTGAAAAATTGACAGCTCCATCACTATGTTTACGACACCTATGGCAAGAACAGTGAAGCAACTGCGATCCATAGTTTGTTCGTAGAGCCTGCTCCATCCGGGTCTAAAAAAGTCGGCCCACTTAGTATCAGCCGGATACAATCGTGGAAACATCTAAGGCTTGCTTCATTTAGAATTGGAACAAACTTTTGCTCATATTGTGGCGCTCCTGGTGGACGGATTTGGAAGTTCTTGGCGCCCACGTGTGTGGAATTTTGTCAGCTTCACGTATTCCGTATTGTCCGTATTGTTCACGACATTCCACAAATCGACTGTACTTTGTAAACAATCAACATGGAAGCCGAAAGAAGGGAAAAAATTGTGCACAGTTCTTTGGAAAATCCATTGTGGTCTGCATCTAGGCTAGCTAAACAGCTGAATTTGCCCAGAAATACCGTATGGCGCGTTTTCAAACGGTATAAGGAAACATTGACGACGATTCGGAAGCCTCAAGCCAATCGTCGGAGTGGAAATGTCGACCGGAAACTGCGTGGTAAGATTTTGAAGAGGATTAAGAGGAATCCCAATCTGTCGGACCGTGATTTGGCCAGAAAATTCGGTGCTGCCCATAGTACCGTGAGGAGAACTCGACTCCGGGAAGGTATCAAGTCGTATCGAGCTAGCAAACAGCCAAATCGGACCATAAAACAGAATAGTGTGGCCAAAATCCGTGCTCGGAAGCTATACGACCAGGTGCTGACCAAGTTCGACGGGTGTCTTCTGATGGACGATGAAACCTATGTCAAGGCTGACTTCGGGCAAATCCCAGGTCAAAAATTTTACTTGGCAACGGCTCGGGGGGATGTTCCAGCCAAATTTAAATTTGTTTTTGCCGACAAATTTGCACGAATATTCATGATTTGGCAGGGCATTTGCAGCTGTGGCAAAAAAACGAAAGTTTTCGTTACAAATAAGACAATGACGTCAGAACTATACCAAAAAGAGTGTCTCCAAAAACGAATTTTGCTGTTCATTCGATCCCACGACCATCCCGTAATGTTTTGGCCAGATTTGGCAAGCTGTCATTACAGCAAAGTCTTTCAAGAATGGTATGCAGAGAAAGGGGTCCAGGTTGTTCCGAAAAACCTTAACCCACCCAACTGCCCCCAGTTCCGCCCTATTGAGAAATACTGGGCAATCATGAAGAGGAGACTCAAGGCAAAGGGAAAGGTTGTCAAAGACATCAATCAGATGAAGACCTGGTGGAATAAGATAGCTAAAACGATGGACGAAGAAGGTGTGCGCCGCCTAATGAGCCGGGTTACAGGAAAAATTTGAGAATTCCTTTGAAACCGTGACGAATAATTTTATTCGTATTTTTTTTTTAAATTATGAAGAAAACGCTACATTTGTATGAAAGTAGATCTTGAATTCAATAATAAATAACTGAAATACATGCAACTGTTTTTGTTCCAATTCTAACTGAAGCAAGCTTTACAAGATTCTGGCACTTCTGGAATAGGGAGACTCCATCGAGCGGCAGCCTGGTTCCGACCTTCCGCCTGTTTTAAGTTACCGGAGGATTCAACAGAAGCTCAAACGGAAGACGGAAGGCAAGGTGGCCTCTTATTTCCGTGCGTTGGGCCGGGTGGTCAGTGCAACCGATCAAACGGTCAAGAAGTATTAGGCCAAAAGCGATATTCACATGCGGAAGTGACAGTTCCAGCCAGCTGCGTCGGAGAACAAAGCGGAAATCCAGAAACAACTGCTGAAGTGCTGAAGATCTTTGTCTTCCAAGGATTTGGGGATGCAAGTAACTACTGAATAACAATGATGGAATGCGATGGCTGGAATCTTCAACGACGCTTATACTATCTTGTCGAGTTGAGTGGCTGGGTGGGCTGCACAGAGCTCAAGTCCTGCGATGGAATGATGAATGGACAAAGGAGCAACCTTTGATTTGGATGACAAAAGATGTATGGATATGCCTTTCGCTGATTCCGTACGATAATAGTAGCATGTGCCATAAGCGATAGAGGGTGCATCGGCGAAGAAATGCAGCAGAATATTGCAGGCTTCGGAAGGCAGCACCAATCAAGGAACAGGAATATCAGCGAGAATGTGAATAGTTGTGAGCAGCACGTTTCACTCGATCTGCCGTTTCTCCGGAAGGGGAGTATCCCATTCGCAGAGGACGCTATCCATTTCAAGGTCCAAAGTCGTTGCATGAATAGCTTTGCCTTGATTGTTGTTGGATTTAGCAATCCCAGTAGTTCGAATATTTAGGCGATGTATGACATCAATTTGCGCTTGGTGAGAATGTCAGCAGGGAGAGAAATTTCATCCTAAAACCGTAGCATGTCGGCCGATGGTTCCCAAAACAGGTCGAGCATGGAGATTGTTCTTTCTTTCTGCACATCATGAAGAGGATGATTAGCCAGATCATTCAGCGGAACATCTGCTAGGACTTCCTGAACGTTTGGACGTCCAACGTCCTTGACAAAAGGTCGTCGACGTAGAAGTCTTCAATAAATGCATCAACAGCTATGGAGTGCATCAAAATTATGGAGCGCTGGCCTTTCTGTAGGTAACAGTGTGCAGTTTGTAGGTGGCGATAGGTTTAGAAGAATGTCTGCGGTACCGTATGCGGCGGAACACTCAATCGGCAGGATGATGCAACACTTGTCGATACATCTTCTCGACATCTACTACAATAGCGGCAACTCTGGTTCGGAACCTCAAGTAGATTGAGAAGAGATCATGCTGGACGACAGATCCAACGAGTAGAGTATCATTCAAAGAATAGCCCCATGACGTCTTACACGATGCGTTTACTCTGCTCTTCGTGGTCGTACTGGATTCCTTGAATACGACGTAATGAGGAATATAAAAGTGCTGATTTCGGTCATCTACATTCTCTTTCATTTGTTTTATGTGTCCAAGCTGTAGATAATCTTCCATGAATCGATGGTACGAGTCCTTGATTGCAGGATCTCATTAGAGCCGTCATTCCAGCTATTGACTTTGATTCTCCTAACATGACTTCAGAATCTTCAGTTCTGTGTAGACGCACGATGTATCGCCCGGAAGAATCGCGCGTTGTTGTCGTAGCGTACAACTGCTCATAACACCTTCCGTCCAAAGAATCGATCGGACCACATGAAGTTTGTTTCTATTTCCTAAAATTTCTGTAAGACTGTCTCCAATGGATCATCTGCGGTGGATAGAGAGCAGAACTGTGGAAGACAAGTAGCCGTGCGAGATGCGGGACCAGTGACCACCCCCGAATGATGTTTCGACTACACAGAAAAAAATAATTAATTTTATCAAGCGCGTAAAATTTCCCCTCGTGTAATTCCGAGCCAAAGAAGCGTAAACAACGATATTGTTTGCAATTTTTCATACAACTGGCTAGATTTACTCGTTATCTGGCTTAAATTTACATGAAATATCCCATTATTTTCTGTCAAATCTAGCATTCCCTTTATGTGCATTAGATAACGCAGAAAATTCAGTGTTTCTTTGTATCTGTGTACCCACGGTAGATCTTCACAGGGATATATCTTCCTACCCTGACCTACATCACACATGGATTAGCAATTTCATGCAACAAGACGTCGTAGATTTTGAGTTTTATGTTCAGGAAAAGCTTATCGGAAATCATGGTGGCCCTTAGTGAAATTCATCCCAATTCACCTTAATTGAATACCTTGGAAAATTTGGATGATAGAAATTATATTCTAATAGAAACCCCACAAGTGAATTAAAACATATCTTCATTAATTCGCTGAATCAGTTCCATTTGCTCGCGCAAAATTATGAAAGCTAACCGTAACGATGACCACCACGAAGGAAAGCTAGATTAGCTTCTTTGGTCGTTGTGATAAGATACTCTCCCGAGAATTGCTGCGAAAAGTTGAAACGAGCACAATTTTTTCCCTTCTCTTTGGTTCGCAAGGAAGTTAATTGGAATTGAGGGCCCAACCTGGCCTTGTCTGGTTGTTTCGGCTTACATTTGTCCTGTGGGCGGCTTGAGGGTGGTTGAAACAAGAACCTGGAGGGAGAAAATTGGGCCCGGCGACAGATGTTGCGATATTACCTTTATTACTTAATATTTTTTGCGTTTACCTTAAATGACTTTTGTATGGAAAATATGCGACAGAAGGGAGATCCGTTGGTGAGATTTCAGCCGCACGATTTCTGGGAACGAACGGATTTATTTTGGGCGATTGATAGAATTAAAGATGGGAAGTTGCTGTTTGAAAATGGTGATGACGGAAAAAGATAGCTGAAGCTAAGAAGTCTGTTTCCTTTACATTTGTTTTATTTAAATTTTTGATTAAGGTATTTAGATTATTTATTTTTCAAATTTCGAAGCTTGCGTGATATTCCGTTACTTTTTAAATTGTTTTGTCTTGAATTTCGTTTTTATTTATTCTTAATATTGCCTGACGATGAAACAAACATTCGAACGATAATCACAATGTTAAAATACTGGGCCTCAGATAGACTTGTCAGTAAATGTCCGGAGATACCAAGGCCGTAGATTCCCAATCCGACTAAGGAAATCTTTCAATTGAAAGGTTTTCTCGATTTCCTGGGCAGAGCGGATCCAGATCCTGATTGAATAAAAAAACGTTTCGACAGCTGTTAGGGCGGACCTAGGGCGAACCTAGTTCCGCACTGGCAATAACCGAAAACGACATTAGTGTTCTGTAAGCAATACTATCATAAATTATTGGCCATTGAGTCAATTTTCAAGCAAATCCCTGAACAGACCGGGAACTGAATGAAGTTACCCCCAATATGGTGTTGCTCTTATTTAGTCAAATTTGAAAACATTCAGTTTTGTGAATTTCTGTGAACGGTACCAGAACTTTGTGAAATTCTTGACCGGGCCGGTGCATTTAACAATTTAATCCATAAAATATGCTCTTAGCGATGAATTGTAACTCCTGCTTCATACACAGATAAAAAGAAACACTGAATTTTCTGCGTTATCTAATGCACATAAAGGGAATGCTAGATTTGGCAGAAAATAATGAGATATTTCATGTAAATCTAAGCCAGATAACGCCTGAATCAAGCCTGTTGTATGAAAGATTGCAAACAATATCGTTGTTTCCGCTCATTTGGCTTAGAATTACACGGGGGAAATTTTCCGCGTTTGTTAAAATTAATTATTTTTTTCTGTGTAGCTACAACCGAGCTCTACCCTAACCTTCATCACAGAGGGGCGATTAAAATGTGTGGATATGATTAAATTAACATATCATGCCCTGGAGCTGCAATCAGTAGCCTGCAGTGAAGATAATTGAATTGATGAGCATATGATTAACTATGCTTGATTTGATTCACTGCATTTCGATCGGATGATTGTGAAATTGTATGGATGAATCATATTTCAGTAACAAGGTGAAACCAGAGTTGAAAAATATAATTCGTCTATGTGTCAAATAGGTTAACGCATTTTATTCGATTGGGATGGAACTGTTCAAATGCTTTTGAAATAGGAATTAAGATTTTGTTTCAAAGTCAATAATTACTTTGCAAATCAATGTTACCACATTCGAGGAACAAATAAATGTCTACAACTTAGAAGATATTTACCGAATTCTCAACAACGTTCGGTAATCCCATTTTATTTTTACAGTTATCTGTTTTTTTATTTACCAAATTTAGGTAAAATGTTTCTGTATAGTTTTTTGATTTCTGTAAAATAATCTGAATGTGTAGGCACCAAAACGTTAAACATATCCACAACGCCAACTCAATATCCAAACAAGGTTGGGATCTGCTTAAGTTGCCATAAACACGTTCGCCCCTTTTGAATAAATTCAGTAATACACTATATTGTTCTTTTCTTTTTTTTTCTTTTCATAAAATAATTAAAAAACTGGACCATTTGATGATGATGATGATGATAAGATGAGATACTACCATCTACATATTGTAGCAAGGTAACTTTCCATAGCAGTGGAATAATCTGAAAAACGATTTGATCAGGATTCTATAGTTGTTTGTGATAATCAAGGTCCTGTATGAAGGGCCAAAAACGTTTGGGCGGGCCCGTAAGCAGAGAAACTTACGCGAAACCCGCGAATTTAGGGAAGAGAATCTCCTTCCAAAAGCAAGTTCACACCCACAGCATTAGAATCGAGCCCTCGATTTACAGAATAAACCTAATATATGGGGTCGAAGAGTCCGCCCTCGTTCCACGAAATGTTGACAGTAGGGAGGAGGCAGTCCCATGCTCACTATCCAAATCGTTTCACTTGAGTGCTCTGATGGTCCCTTCCTTTTCCGTTAAAGATTATGTCGTGGATATTCAGTATATTTTGTAGTGGTCATTAGATTGCTTACCTTGTGTTACAAAATTTGGCTGAAAGTGAAATTGCTTAGGGTTCATACCGTTCTTTACTTATTGCTCTGTGTTGTCTCGATGTTACTGCTTTTGAAGAGTTGACTTAAGGATGACCATATGATATTGCCCGCGGTCATAGGATAGGGAAGAGAACGGAAAGGAAGAAGGGTTAGTGATTGGTAGCACGCTATGCGCATGTGAGATTTTCATGGTGATATTCTCACAACGACCGTTCAGAATAGTTCGACTTATGTATATGAGAGATCATTCCCGTTGAGTTTTCGCTCGTTAACTCCATTCCATCATGTTTCATTTGGGAATATCAGGGAATCGCATCTTCAAGTGATTATTACAAGCTGTCCATTTGGTCAGGCACTTTTGAACGTTGATGGGGCAGCCGATTCAACAATGAAATCTGCCGCGACCAACTCGACAGAACGCGCCCATACCCCTTTCTGAACTGAAGGGCAGGGATAAAAGAAAACTGGATCATTTGTACTCCAAAAATATATCTGTTTCGAAAAAAATTGCATTTCACTTTTTATACATACAGTTTGTATGTATGGGTCCTTTATTAGCTCAGTCGGTAAAGGCGTAGCTACAGAACAACGCCATGCTGGAGATGGCTGGGTTCGATTGCCGGTCTGGTCAAGGAATTTTTCGTTAAAGAATATTTCTCGACTCCCTGGGCATAGGGTAGAATTGTACTTGCCACCCAACCAAATTAATGCAAAAATGGTATCTGGCATCGAAAGCTCTTAACTAATAACTGTGAAAGGGAATTTAGAACACTAAGTTGAGAACAAGCAATAAGCTCGAAACTCTAAGCAGAAAAAGTTTATCCACCCCTTAAGCCAATCCGCGATTTTCCTGTATTTCAGATGAAAAGTAAGTTGTTTCTGGGTTAAATTTGTGCACTTTGTTCTTTCTTAGATATTGAAGGAGCTTTCGACAACGCTTCCTATTCGTCTATGGCTCGTGCCATGAAGAAAAGGAACTTTGACATGAACATAATTAACTGGGTTCATACCATGCTCGCAAAAAGAGAAATCACTTTAGAGCTGGGAAGTTCGTCTATTACAATACGGGCAACGAAAGGTTGTCCCCAAGGAGGAGTCCTCTCACCACTTATGTGGTCCTTAGTTGTAGACGAGCTTCTAAGAAGCTTAGAGAAAAAAGGTTTCGAGGTTGTAAATTTTGCAGACGATATAGTCATTATAGTGAGGGGAAAGTTTGACAGCATCATTTCAGAAAGAATGCAATGGGCCCTAAAATTTACCCAGTCTTGGTGTATCAAGGAGGGCCTTAGCATTAATCCAGCAAAAGTAGTAATTGTACCTTTCACTAGGAAAAGGAAGTTTAGTCTAAAAGCGTTTCAGCTAGGAGGATTAAAGATCCATCTTAGTGAACAGGTTAAATACTTAGGAGTGATACTGGATGCCAAACTGAACTGGAATGCTCACCTTGAGTGTGTGATCGGTAAGGCAACCAGTGCTTTCTGGATTTGCTCAAAAACATTTGGCAGAAAATGGGGTCTAAGACCAAAGATGATAATGATAAGACCAAAGATGATAATGATAAATCTGTTGCCATTGCACGAATACGTGCAACTAGAAGCGGAAAAGAGTATGCTTAGACTTAAACGGTTGAAAACTTTCATGTCTGATGACTTAGTCGGTCACCTGAGCATTTCACAATGTTTTCTAAATGGGTCAGTGATGTATATGAATGGAGACTGGATGGAACCTGTGGAAAACCATGACATCCTTTACAACATATGTGAAACGTCACGTATAGATTGGGAAGTCGGAGGTCCCACTGTTCGTCATGGCTCCATAAAATTCTTCACAGATGGCTCAAAAATTGGAACAAAACAGGAGCAGGAATCTTCGGCCCTGGGGTAGAAATCTCAGTGGCGATGGAAAACTATCCAACGGTTTTCCAAGCAGAGATCTTTGCTATAATAAAATGTGCTAACGTTTGTCTGAAGAGAAAATAGAGATATTCAAATATATGTATTTTTACAGATAGCTAAGCGGCACTCAAAGCGTTAAGTAATTATAAATGTACATCCAAACTTGTCTGGGAATGCATTCTTTCATTGCAAAAGGTGTGCCAAGAGAACTCGGTAAATTTATTCTGGGTTCCGGGACACTGTGGCATTGAAGGCAATGAAAGGGCAGACGAGCTTGCTAAACAAGGTTCAAATGCACAGTTTATTGGCCCAGAACCATTCTGCGGTATATCATACTGTGCCATAAAATGGAATTAAAATCTTGGGAAGAGCAAAGGGTGATGACCAATTGGTTAGTCACCACAAAGTGTTCTCAAGCGAAAAGGTTTATAATTCCAAATGTTACAATTAGTAAAAACTTCTGAAGCTTGATAAGAGAGTTCTTTGTACCTATACTGGCCTAGTAACCGGACATTGCCCGAGTAGATATCATTTGAAAAACATTGGCCAGGTTCAGAATGATATCTGTCGTTTCTGTAACATGGAACGTGAAACCTCGGAACATCTGCTTAGCAGTTGTGATGCTGTGTACAAGAGCAGACTTAAATTTCTGTACAGTGGCTATATGCAACCTAAAGAAATTTGGACTGCAAATCCTGGGAAGGTGGTGGGTTTTATAAACTCAATTTTGCCTGACTGGGAGACGCGTCTTAGGCTGGTCACTTGACAAATGGTGATCTAGCTTTAAGATGCGAATTAGTATAGTAAACAGGGGTATACCACAAAAATTCAACTCAGTGGAGGCAGTGGTTCTACGCCCAAAAAAAAAACAAAGTTGTTTCCATGAATGTTTTTATATAATATATTAAATTTTAAGTGCATGTCATTTTGCAAGTTCGCATGATATTTTTCAGCCTTTGAAAAACTATGGTATGTTCAATACAACAAAAGAAAATAATACGCTAAAAAAAATTTATCCACTTTATAACTAAATAATAATATAACATTGTTCAATATTTTGTGTGACCACCCTTGGCCTCAATAACAGCATGGGGAATCTTTGCGGCATTTCTTCATTTTTTCTTGATTTCGCCTTAATTTATGAATGCAACTAAATTCATACCAATTGTTTCTTTTTGTCTGGAAACTATTTGGTAAAAATACGTTGGGGATCATTCAAATAATGTTGGTAAATTTTGAGAGGATTCTAATGGTGTCATTTCACACACGTTGAAGATCAATCTAATAAGCTTGGAGTTAATGGTTGATCTCATGAATACCTCTTTGAGAACCGACCAAATTTCTACTGAAGGTCTACTGATCATTGTCAAACTTGGCTAGTCACACAATACACAAAATTAATGCATTGATGAATGGCGTTGCAAGCTCTCAATCAATAACTGTGGAAGTGCAATCGAACATCTAGGTGATACATAGCAATAAGCTTGGATAGAATGAATTATTCATTGCATAAATAATTTGATAAACGAGACAATAACAAAAGCACAAAAGTAAAAAGGAATAAATAACTTAATAAATCAACAAACAGATAAATTAACATATGAACGAATATAAAGGAATTCATAAATATAAAGGAATATAAAGGAATCATTTGATATAAAATTATGAAGTTAATCAATAAAATTCTTGGAAAAGAAACACCAAAACAAATGCGACTTAAAGCAAAGTAAATAAAAGATATGGCTGTAGATAAGTTTTTTTTATATATTATGTGAAAATATATAGATTAATAAATAAATAAGTGGTTCAAATCATAGATTTTTTTCAAATTTTGATGAAAATTTTTCATGAAGTCCCTAATGAAGAACTTTAGAGTCGGTAGAGCTATTACTTTTTACTGGTTATCATTGCTTGCTCTTTTAGACATCCGCATATTTTGTCTACTATTTGCAAAAAAATTCCTGGAAGTTGTTTCGGAGTACGAGGCACTGAGAAAGTCTGCAAATAGTTGACAAAAAACATGAAAAAAATTGTTTTAATTCTTCAAACTCAGAGGCTATTTAAAATATTTGTTCGAATGTAAAATAATATTTTTTTTATTGTAATATACAAAAAACTAATGAATTGATTTGAAAAATAATTATTAATGAATTAATTGTTAAATGAATAAACACTTGCCACACAATCATACTAATACAAAAATGGTACCTGGCATCGAAAGTTCTTATTAAATAACTGTGGAAGTACACTTAGAACACTAAGCCGAGAGCAAGCAATATGCGAATTGTGATAGCAATAATCTTGAAATGCTAAAATCGAAGAATGGTCGATCGAAAAATTTAATGTATAAATAAATAATCAAATAAATAGACAACTATGAATGATCGTATAACGACAGCAATAAACAAAATACCTAAGCAATTAATTGGAACACAAATCGATCGAGATTGTCTTTTCGAAATATGAACGAATAATTCATCAAATAAATTAATAGCTGAAAACTATAAACTAATACATTCAAACATTATTAATTAATTGAATACATAAAAATCAATAAATGTATGTTTGGATTAATATATTATATTTTAATACATATGTATTGATCGTTACATATGTTTAAATGAAAATAAGAAAAATTAAATTCATGCGTACTTAAATAAATATGTACATAAATAAGTTATTTTGCAATCACATTGATCAATACACAAATGAAGGAAAAAATAAATATGTCAATTTATCAATTGAGGAATAAATGAGAAAAACTCAATTGATGTAAAGAAAAACTAATGAGTGATATTTCATTGTATGAAAATATTAAAATAACAGAATAATTTAAACAAAAAGATGAAAATGAAATCGTTGATACATATAAAAAAAAACAAATAAGATAAATTGTAACTTAATAAATAGATAAACACTTCAAAAATAAATACATTATTTAATAACTCAGAAAATTTTAAAAATCTAATTTTTCGTATGAATCATACTATTGAATATAAAAAATCTTCAAATTAAAAGCAATCCATAAATAATTCATAAATGTATGATATATGATGCATGATAAATGATGTATGATATAAGTTACCATCCATTGTATCACGGAAGCTAAGCCCGACAGCAATGGGCTCTCGTCACTGTTAGATTAGATCAAGCTTTAACAACCACTGATGATCCTTATCATGCAAATGTATGAAGGGCCAAAAACGGGTTGTGTGGATAGGCAACATCACTTATACGTATCCACAGGGATATGAAAAATATCCTTCCAACAACAAGATTGAACAATTGGTCAAAAAAGCGAGCTATCTAACATGATGCGGGGAGAAGAGCCCACCCTCTATTTACAAACTGTTAGCCATGAGGAGTTGGCATTCCCACTCCCCCCATTTTGAGTGTTTCAATTGAGTGCCCTGATGGTCCCTCCCAATGGCCTGTTTTTGGATTATTTGTTTATATAATTATTTTTATATTCATAAAAGAGAAAAGAACTACGGTAACCGTATCTACTGTATATGTTCTTCAATTTGCCAATACTAAAATGATAGAAATGTTGTATATTTCTTCCTGAATAGTCCTGGTTAGACCGTGGCATACACAGGTGAAAAGAAACATTGAATTTTCTGCGTTATTTAATACACATAAAGGGAATGGTAGATTGGACAAAAATTACTGAGATATGTCGTGTATATTAACGCTGGATATCTCCTAAATCGCGTCTATTGCATCAAAAATTTCCACCAATGTTGTATGGCGTATGAAAGATTGTAAACAATCTCGTTGTTTACGCTTGCATTGGTTTGGAATTAAACCAGGAGAAATTTTATGCGGCTGTTAAAATTCATTATTTTTTTCTGTGTGATATCATGTTTGTAAAAGCATGTAGATTAGCATTAGCATTAGCATTAGCATTGACGTTTGCACACCTCGTGGATGGAGCTACGATGAGGAATAATTCGTTGAAGACATTGCATGCCACCATGAAACGAAATCAGTTTCTGATACGTTTCTTCACGCAATAATCTCCACGAAGCCACTCCTCGATCGCTCACCCGGCCACGTACATGGAACCGTTGGTGATAGGGAGGATTTGGTATCTACCTTAAGAAGACACGGGGAACCCACATAGCCTTCAGTAGATACCAAAAAAAATAGGGGAATTAATAGTCGAAGAGAATAGTTGAACAGAATGCCCTGTTTGGTGTACAGAACAAAAAATGTATTCAAAAATGGTCGTTGGGAGCATCTTGTCTAAGAAGGTTAAGTGATGCTCCATTTTTCTCTTCAAACTGTTGGGACTTTAGCATTAACTATAGTCCTAATCATGTTTGTAAAAGCATGTTGTGACAAAATGCCACTGAGGACCAAGAAAACTTCCGAGATTTTAATATATGCAAAGATGTATTAAAAAATTCCTGGAACAGCACAAATTCTTTAAGAACATGTGTTTTTTTTACAATTTGTAGTTCACTTACGTTTAGTGTTTGAGTCCTCTCACGGTTCTTTTTCGCTTCTAATTCACCTAACCTTCAACAGTCACTCGTCTCCAAAGCGGGGAGGCTTCTGGTTCTGTGATCGGAGAGAAAAGACACTTTTCACTATTTTAGATATACATTACCAAAATAACTCCATACGCTACCGAAAGCTAACACTGTTGGTTCAATTTAAAACTAATTTATTCGAACTGAGAAAGTGTTTGCGGAAATTTCTAAACTAAAGCTGCTTGGGCAAAACTACACTGATGTTTTGTCTGTACTCGCCTACCGTCACCGTCGGTTTTCCTCTATTGTCTGGACCCTAAGGTAGTAGGTGTGTTGACGTGTAGCCATCCGAGAGCCGAGCGGTTTGACGTTTGCCATATTCGTGCTGAATGCAAGGTTGCCCTATTCCATGGTGAGGCGCGCCGACCGGGTCGCCACACATGTAGATATCCATTTAATAATATATATGAATATATATGAATCATGCAGGAATATTTAAATCTGTAAAACGGAAATACATTTACAAGTATATGACAGCTGAGATTCTACATCCTGAAAATTTTATATGATTATAAATAATAAACAATGATGATATAAAGAAAATAATACGATGTTTTAATGATATACTAAATAATATACATTTATTCATAAAATGCCGCTCTGTGTCATTTCATTTAACGCGGTTTTTGATGAAATAACTCTGAAATGGCGAAAATTTCCAAAGCCTGTTATTGATTGTCGGACTAAAACATTTGTTATTATATCAACAAAGCGATTACCGAATCAAGATATTTATGCTGTACGCAATCTGGAGTTCATGGAACTTATTTATGCGTTTTGATAAATATGAGAATTAGATTGCGGTTTGATTAACCTATATTATTAGTTTTAGATTTTGTAGTTTGTTTATTGGATGGCTCAGGCGTGTGTAACACTTGATCAGTTTTATTTATGTTTGTTAATTTATCAATAATATTCAAATTAAAAGTTGCGGTATCTTAAAAAAACATTCAAAATATGTGTTATGTAAATCAAACTCTAAGCTCCTGCCCAAATTCCAATCCGTTGAACTGTTATTCCTATTAAACTCAAGACAACCGTGAGTAATCGGTGCCTCCCCCCTCCCCACCGCCGAGCTTCAGTTTTAAGTTAACGGATGTATATTAAAATTGTAGATTTGGCTCTGTAAATTTCATTAGATTGTGGTTTTACAAGTACCACAATGGTTTTAGAAGGCCACGAAGAAGGTTCTCCAGTGACCATTAGTAAGAGAGAGTTGTCGAAGTCACTGTTCATTTCCTCGCGACTTGGTGTGAATGAGGAAATTTACAGTACCAGATGCCTATCGAAAGTGGCCGCCTTTATACGAAAAGGTTGTTACGAGCGATGGACCATATGAACATCAATAACCTAGTTTAGAAGCTTCTAACAAATATCTGACCAAATTTTAAAGGTTATTAAACCAAATTTTAAAGGTTAAAGTACATTTTAATTATGTTCTGTCCTAATTCTTGTTCATTAAAGAATGTATACATTAACAAAATTTAAAAAAATAAAGAAAATAAAAAGATTTCTTCTTAATTTTTCTAAACCCTGCTAACATGCATGTTGTAGTGCACAAACATGTAAACATGAAATTGTATACGGGCACATAGTGATTTATCATTTATAGTTTGCCAAAAACTCGAAGTTCAAATATGAAACTATGATATTACAGGATGCTTTTGTCAATCTTTAATAATCTTTGGTTAACCTTGACATTATTGATTTTCCCGCTACACTACCTTCTATCCGACGCACAAGAAAACCAAATGAAATTAACAAACGTTTTTCCGCCCGAAATGACAAATCAATCCCGGTGTCAATTTGTAACCGCGAACCGGCACACCCCGCTAAGTCAACATATATACGACATGATTTATTGCCGCAGAAACGCTAGTTAAGTCATCCAATTCCCATTTTGCAAATAAAAATAATTTCTTCATCCATCATGAATCGGTTGTTTTCCGTCTCCGAACCTATCGTTGGGGGGCGCATTTCCACAGTTCCCATCCCAGAGCTCCGATTTCCTATATCAGGCGCTGGATGCCGAGGCATGATGCTGCAGGAGGGTGGCAATAACGAAATCCATTCACAAAATCTACTTTGCCCTCCACAACACCGCACCGTGGTTCCTTGATCCAGAGAGCTGATCCCGAGCCACAATCAATCCGAACGACCTAGCTGCGCGATCATCAAGGAAAATGCTAAACCACTATTCCCAGCGTTCCCACCGCTCACAACCCACCCAGCGTTCGAACCGCGGCAGGAAAGTGGAAGCGGGGATGGTAACAACGTTTATTGCCGCTTAAACCTTATGATGATGATGGCGATGATCCCGTGGTGGAGGGGGGATGGGGTGTATGGAAATCGAGCACAGTGCTGTTTTATTTTTCCGACTGTTGTACGTTATGTAGGTATCTCTACCTATGGCAACGTTCTCGAATTCAAAACTCGCATGCATAATGTTATTACTTTTATTACGCACATCTTATAATCCTCCGTTCGATCGCAAATGAAGCGTGTTTGTTCGATCGGTTTGCTGGAAACGAAGATGGAGAGGCGGTTAATAGCCTTGTCATGGAAAATTGGATGATTTGCTGTGGGTTTACATCGAACAGACATTGGGAATTGTTGATGGCTGGATGAGTCATGCAGGGCTTCTTGCTGATGTATGGTTGGAATGAGAAGTTGTTCTACATTTTATCTCGAAATTGATGTCACGAAAATGCCGCGGATAATGATTGGTGGGTTCGATTTACATACAGTTAGCCGATATTTCGATAAGTTCTATCTAAAAGCTTAAGTTGCCAGCTAAAGAGCTAAAAACTGTTTTTTAAGGACAGTTCCTGTAGAAACTTCAAAGGCCAGTGCAGTTCGAATCTACAAGTAATTCAGTAGAAATTTTGGAACAAGATTCAGGACCTGATTTAGAATCGATTGAGTGGCCCCATTTGTATGTGTTGTGTGTGTGTGTGTGTGTGTGTGTGTGTGTGTGTGTGTGTGTGTGTGTGTGTGTTGTGAATCTATCATCCATTGGCCAACAATGGTATTATGGAAGAGATCTGTTTGCAACAATCCTGATCATTGAGAGCAACTTTAACCAGGAGCTAGAATGTGATAGCTCACTGCAGATCCAGCAACCTCTTTCTGAATGTCTGGAGAGTCACGTCCATTCCGAGGTTACTTTCACATACAATAAGCCCGCATGTAACATTCCGATTCATCTGGATAAAACTACTTCAATAGACTTCAGATTGTCAAATGTAAAAATTTCAAACCAGGATCGTATGTAGTTTATTTGAAAATAGCATTTTTTTATTTTTTTTTTATAATCAGATTGGTCTCACCCATAGCAACAACCAAAAGTACACTAGATTGTTCATTTGTGAGAATGGAGGCTTTTCGACGTTGATTCGTATTTAATTTTATATTCACTCAGTAGCAAAAAAAAAAAGCCGAGCAAAATTTTGCTTCTAAAAACCTTCGTTAGCCTATCTATAAATAATTGTCAATTATCCATATTTTTTGGCTGAAAATTCAACATTATATACAAAATGTAAAGATTTTATGTGATGCAAAATTTCATGTTGATAAAATTTATAAATTTGAATTATCATAACATATGTGAAAAAGTCATTTTGGACATACACAATTAAAAACTCCGTATTTCTGCAGAAAAATTTAGGTAGCATATTCAAGTTTCTCCATAGCTTATAAAAGTACGACAACATTCATGCGTACACAAATCATGTGTATTAATAAGACGAATTCACCTCGGCTTTTTTTTTCAAATATTTCAGCAAGTTCAGCTTCGGGTGAAAAAGGAATGCTCATGTTTGCAGTAAGTCAACTTTGACGCCAGCTGTAGTCAAAACTACTGTGATGGAAACCGTTCAAATTTTGTCAACATTATTTTCTGTACTTTTATAAGCTATGGAGAACTTATAAATTTCACTAAAAATACGCAGTTTTTGAAATTGGTATGTCAAAAATGACTTTTTCGTATGTTATGATAATTCAGATTTATAAATTCGTCAGGCGAAATTCTGACCACATAAAATCTTACATTTTGTATAATGTTGTGAGTTTTCAAATGTAAAATAATATTACAAAATGAATTCATAGAGACTGAACATGAATTTTGCCAGCAAAATTTTGCTCAGCGCTTGCTACTAGTCTACAAGTATTAACATAATCGTCAAAAATTAACATGCTGGTTTAGTGATAATACTATATTGACAAATAATCATAGCTGATGTAACTCGGAGGAAACTAGAAAAAAATCCGTCTCATCACTATTTTTAAAGGAATCGTTTGCTTTCACTGTCCATCAATGCTCGCATTTTATGATTTCTCTATTGTTTAAATGAATAACGAATTATTTTTTGATTTATATTCGCGAGGCTCGATGAAATCTCGAACCGAAACCCTTTAATGATTCAGTTACCTTGGTATAATGTCATTTATAACATAACCTAAAACACTACATCCCTCCAACGTTCTCAATTCACTGCTGCTACCTCTCCAATCCCGTGGGCACCTTGTACTCCCAAGATCTTGCTCTGCTTGATCTAACCATCTTGCTCGTTGTGTCTGTTGTTTTGTGCCAACCGGAGATTTCCTCGATTCGGCATTCTCGCAACATTTCCTGCACAGCGTCTTGTTTGACCGCCACCTACGAATACTGGTTCACCAGCGAGTTGCACGAGCCCGTCGTACATCCAGCGTCTCCCAGTCTCCGTCTTCCTGCACTCTACCAAAGAAGGTTTTTAGCAACCGTCGCTCAACAACTCCGCATGCTCGCCAAGTCCTCCTCAAGCACTGTTCACGTCTCATGCCCGTAGAAACCAACCGGTCGTGTAAGCGTTTTGTACAGGATACAATTCGTACAGAGAGCCGTGTTCTGTTTGGCTGCATGCTTGTAGGAGCCCACAGTAGGCCCAACTTCCACTGATAATACGTCTCCGGATCTCACGACTGTTATCCTGAAGAAATCAGGGTGTGGGGTTGAGGTCGCCAACTCCTCGACCCACGCCAAACCCACCCGTGCTTCGAGCCCCGGCCTCTCCGGGCATCTCTCTCCACCTTTCGGTATTACTCGGACTTTATGCACCCACTTTGTCTAATTACATAGGTCTTTACCAGTTAGCATCGCCGACTTGACGCTGATTCAGATCGAGATGCTTCTGGATCCTAGCTGCAGTTCAGGACGTTTGGTGGTCCATCCATATCGTCCGCGATCTCCCTGCCCGACCAATCCCGGTACCTGCCGAACCTCGCGTCGTATGGTCCTCCTCCGATCGAGAAAGTCAGGGCCAGAGACCGGGGTTGGAACGCCTGGGAGTGCAGCATTTCTCCAGGGTCGTCCCTGTTCTCCTTGTCATCGACCACTTACGACTTTCTGCCGGATCCCGCGCCGTATGGCGCTTCCTTCGATGTAGTTCGTTTAGCCGTTCAGGGAGCTGAACATTCCGGGGTGCAATGCGGGGAGGCAAACTATTTTCACACCCCGTAACACTCCTGCTTAACCAGGCCCATTCACACTTGGCAGCTTATACGCATGCCAGCTTGTACTTCATTTTGGACGTTCTAATCTTCAACCCAATCTCTACTGCTTCTTCAGTTCAATCTTCCTTGTACGCTGTCGATATAATTAAGACTCCAATTGCGGAAGCTTGGCCGCAGAACGAAACTTTTATGTGGTACCTATGACTTCCGGCGTGCGAGCTGCGAGACGACATCTCTGAGCACTGTAGGGTGACACTTGCAGGATATGGAGAGGTTAAACGCAGTATGCCCAGCTACCCACACCCGACTTGTGCCTATCTGGGTTCTGACATAGGTGTCCACAGGTAAACCCGTGTGCAACTCATCGCATGGCCTCCCTGCTATGCATAGATAGCAACCATTGGATCACTGCTGGCATCTACTCAAAGTGGGTTTTGAATAGCAACTGAAGAGGGACCTAACAGAATAGAGCCCCAAGCTCCAAATCCTCTAACCAGCCAACCTCTTTGGAGGTGAATCAATTCGCCAAAAGAGGTCTAGGCAGATCCCCGGCTAGCAGAAAGGCGTGATCCGACACGTGCGGAACGTCTGCAAGCGAAACAGTCTCCCCGGGAAGTCACACCTGGTGCCCTCAAGAAGCGGGTTAGGCAGTCCAACGGGCCGAAAACATGCACGAACGTGCTGTCGAGATCGGAGGGTCCTACCTCACGTCCTGCAGGGCGTAAAGAGAGTAGCCCCGGTGGCAAAAGCGGGGACGAGTGATGACACTTTCAAGAGGCGGGGAAATTCCCTGGACCAAGGCCCGAAAAAGAGATGGACCGAGAAAACAAAGAAGAATTGAAGCCTGACATCGGAGTGGAACCACGGCGAGGCCCTCATCGTGAAGACCAAGAGAGTCCAAGTACTTCCAAAGCACTGCAAGGGGTGAAATGATCCATGAACTTTAAGGATATAGATTTGAAGGCCTATACAAAGCTGGCGCCAAACAAGCTATGGGAGCGAGGTGGAGGTGCGTGCCTTAGCTTAAAATCGTGCCCAGTGTAAAAATCTGGACGAGATCACGGCTAGCTAAAATCTCTATGGCAATCGAGCGCCAGGTAGCCACAGCAGCTACATACGGGCTTAGGCCATGCCCTAAGGGTCAACTTGAGACCCGAGTGGCAACGATGCGGCTGGCAGTAGCCGCCGCGGACTCGATCCTAAAAGTACGTGAAACTGGGATAAAGGCCACATGGCTCCGGAACTGTAAGAAACTGATGACACGCACGTCTCGGTAGGCTCAAAGTGCCCGGCCTACAAGGGTAAACCACGAAGCTTACCACAGTGCAGGGAACCCAACTCAATCAGAACTTTCGTGTGGCAGCTCAGCAACTGCTGTGTCGAGCAGTTTACGAGTCGACAACAGATACCGCCATCCCAACAAACATCAGTGCAGAATAATCAGCTTGTTCAAACTGAAAAGATGGCTGAAAAACTTCTCCGAATTCGTTTGAGCAAGCTATCATTCGATACTGATGTTTGTTTGGATAGTTTTCGACCCATATCGCATCCCGGCTGGTATCGGAAACTGAGTTGCGGATAGGTCCACTATGGAGGCATTCTGGAACGACGGCAAGTTCTCAGGTCCGAAGGTTGCGTTCCTCAAATGAAGGCTTCGCGAGTTATAAAATGAATAGAGTGTTCTCCTCAGCTGTTATGTGCCGACCAGTTTCACCAAATGGTTGATTGGATGACAACAGAGCTCAACCGAGCTGAAATCCGTTGGTGATAGCCGGCGGAATTCATGGCTCCGTGCAGATCCTGCTTGAGGCCCTGGGAGGCTGGAACACAGACCTGGCCAAGCAGGTACCAATAGTACCTAACATCGAACAACCGGAGTGGTGGAGAATGGCTGTTTTATAGCGACTACTTTGCGGTTCACGAAGTAGTATCGTACACAATACCAGGCAGCAGCACAGTAAGTTGAACACCTACCCATTAGCCTCCGCAGGATGGAAAGACATCCTCACTTTCAGATGAAGAAGTATTCAAAGAGGCGTCAGAGCGGGAGCAGTAACACGATGTGAAACCCGGTGACCCGCGCGGTCGATCACCGCAGCGTAAGGCAGATGCAACCTTGACGCAGGAAGGTCAAACCTAGGTGGAACGGGAAGATCGCCGGTGAAGTGGATGGACTCACCGCTGACCTCCGTAGAATTTTGCTTCCGTTCAACAAGGAGGCCGAGGATATAGAGAGCGCGTTGGACCTCGCAAGCAAGGGCCACGTCCAGAGTCGTCACCAGC
>JASCZW010011071.1:0-33520 GCA_034211315.2 Aedes japonicus | reverse complement strand
AGATGCGTTTTTCTAGTATAGGGCGGACCAGCGATACCAATACAGCGCCTTTGCAGCAGTGGGGTCGCTGAAATCCCGTGAGATCTTGGAAATGAATCCAAGTTGACGATTAGCTTTGGAAATTATGCGCTTGATAGTGTAGACGGAAACCAGCTTCTCGCATCCAAAAGAAACACCCAGGTCATTTACTTTATCAACTCTTAACAATGAAGTGTGAATGCCATCACTACAGTAGTCGAAATGTATTGGGTTCTTCACAACGATGGAACGTCATCACAACACACTTAGGGATACTTCAACGATCAATTTATTCCGACCACACCATTCCACGGAACAGAATTCAGTAAACTTCGAAGGCAATGGCAATCATCTACCGTACGAACAACAAAAAGTAGAGTTTCATGTCATCTGCGCGCACAAGTTTGCACCTAGCTCCCAATAAATCCGCAACATCATTGAAGAAGAGAGCGTGGAAAAGTAACGTCCAAGTTACTTCCCGAGGCAGGTTTCCAGACGTGTACTGCGTGAATGGCTTTGATACACAGGAATCAATCTGCACCCGAAGAGTTCTGTCAGTCAGGTACGAATGCCGCCAAGCTTCTAGGCGATGCTGATGCACCCAGTTCTAGAAAGCTTACACAGAAGAATGTTACGGTCGATCTTGTCGTGAAGGCAGCAGCGAGATCGGTGCAAAATTGATATCGACTTGTGTATTTTGCCTCCATCGCCGATATGCACGTACTAGAAGAGTCCAGTAAGTTGGTCGCCACCGACCTTCCAGCAACGAATCCATGTTGATCAGTCGATATGTAGTCTCTGAACTAGTGAAGACGGCTTGGCGTAATGACATAATTTCGGACAACCTGACTGCTGCTGAGAGACCAGTTATGCCAATGATAATTTTTACATCTCGACGATCACCGACTTAAACACCGGAAACATGAGTGATTGCTTCCATAAGACCGGAAAATTTACCTTGCTGGAAAGATTGAGTAAGTCATGACCCGCAAGGGCTCAGCCAAGACAGCTGCCACAACGACAAAACCACAGCAGGAATACTCATCCGACCAGGCGAACAGAACTTTTTAATTTTTCTTGACGCAGCAATAATCATTTCTTCAGTTACCACGAAAACGTGGTCAAATTCAGAAAATCCGGCTGGTACATCAAGCAGGCAGCAGACTCAGCTCATTATCGCCTCGTACTACTTTGTTCGAAACACCGAAGCTGTGCGTGCTGCGCAAAAAGCTCAGTAGCTTCGAGACGCAGGCAGCCTCTCTATCGCTCAGCCGTATGTTGGACGGAATGCTGGAGCTTTTCCTTTGGCTGTTGACAAAACTCCGAAAGCTTCGAGAGGATTTCGTCGCAAATTCCATTGCACTTTTTAAAACATGTGTCTTGTACAACGAAGTGGTTGAGCCTCACAAAAGGCAGTAAGCTCGTGCAACGCTTTGAACTTCCGCTGAGTATCAGCTGTTTTGCATCGTTCTCAGTTTTCGCTGAGCCGAATTCCGTTCTCGTTTAAGCTATGGCGAAGCAGCGTGAGCACTCCATGAAGTGGGAAAATTTGACGTCTTTTGAGAGGTACATCTCGAAGCCAGCCAATGTTTTATAACACCACAAAATCGTTCTGACATTTCATCAACGTCCAGTGCTTTCAAGAATGTTGTTCCAATCCAGATTATAAAGAAAACTGTATAGGCTAAAGCGTAATCGACTTTTCCGGCAATCGAGACCTCTAACTTTATCATCCACAGTGTGAGTTAGGGAAGAATCGGTAATTGCAGCAGGGCAGGTAATGACAGAACAAGTGGAGGATGGTGCGGTCGATCGGCAAACAGTGCCACAGCAGACCCATCGATTTCCACATCGTTCTCTCATCATTATAGAACACCAAATCTAGCGTTCGACCAAGTTCGTTCTGGAACCAAATTGCGTTGGCTTAGATTGCTGGAAATCCATCCCATCCAGAAGAACCGTACCAGCAGCATTCAGCGATGATGTCGTCAGCAAGGCAGATCGAGCTATCTACGGATAAACCATTGTAGTCGGGGTTGATTTTCTGTAACTGCACCACACACCAAAACTCTTGTCGGTTGTTTCACACAGCTCTTTACGGATGCGATATGAAGCTTCCAGCGATGCCGTCGTCTCTGCTTCGGTCTGGTGGAACGTATACAACGGCCAGATTGAGCTTAAAACCTTTATTTTCGTGGAAACACAAACTTGTTCCAACTTACTTGCCTTGCTCGACGTTCACAAGCGAACTAGGATAACCCTGCGCTACAGCAATCAACACGCCACCAAACTAGTTTTATCGCTGTTGAATGAATTACGGTCGCAGCGGAAGACATTGAAACCCGAACCGAAAAGCTGAACGGAATTGATACTATCGTCGAGCCCAGTTTCTGTCAGAAGAATTACGTCAAACCCACAACCAGCAGAAGCAAGGAACAGAATCGTCAATTTTAGTTCGAACTCCTCGCACGTTCTGATAGTAGACCCAGATGCGGTTGTCAGATAAGTCGTTCATCTGCGTTGCTTGTGATGACGGAGATTGATGGTGGTGCTGATCAACACAATCTAATGGTATGTCGTGGCTGCAAACAGAACAGAATTCAGGGTCCGATAATACTCCAGTATAATTATACTTGCCTGAGCGAGCAAGTTGGAAGACCCCTCGCCTACCCGAACACAGGAACGGAACGTCTTGGATGGCCGGCAGAAGATGAAAACGGCGATGGAGGCTCGACTGTGTCAGATGGCTTATAAAACTAACGGGATTCAGTTTATAGCGAAAGAATTCAACCCACCAAACTGACCCCAGCTCAGACCGATAGAGAGATTTTGGGCTAGTAGGAAGAGGAAGCTGAAGGTGTACGACAGTGTCGTCAAAAGCATCAACGAATTGAGAACCAAGTGGAATAAAATTGCCAAAACGATGGATGAGAATAATGAGCGCCGGTTGATGAAACGTATTCCGCGGAAAGTCCGCAAATTTCTTCGAAATCGAGAAGTTCACAAAAATTCGAACATTTTAGTTAAAATAGTATATTATTTCGTTAATTTATATTCGAAATATGCGCAATAGTCTTCTGTTCCAATTCTAACTGGCCACACCTTATGAATCAGAAGCTAGCTTAGTTCTCTGTCTGTATGCTAGATTATATTTGAATTTATACGTTAAATTGTAAATTACTATTTGCAATTCCACTTGCAATATCACAATCATCATTCCTCTTTTTTTAACATTTTGCATGTTCGCCCTAATCGCAAATTGCTCCCGAGTTTTCGACAACTTATTCAAAACGTATCTGATTTTGTAAACAAAGTGGTAAACAAAGATTCAAACTTCCATACAGCAAACAGAATCATTAATGTTAGACTTTGTTATGATGGCGCTCGTTTATGTGTGGGTGTGTGTCGTGTGTGCGAAGAAGATCGAGAAATTTACGTTTGAATCTTTGTTTACAAAAACAGATTCGTCGTTTTGGATAAGTTGTCGAGAATTAGAATGTACGACCAGTACATTTAAACGAAATTTGTGAATTCTTGACCCCCTTCCCTATTAGAAGCTTGTGCAAAGGCTCATCTAAGTCGTAGATCATCGAATCTGATCATTCTGCCATGTCACCCACATTCTTTCAAAATACAAAACTCCCATCGATTTAATATGCTATCACTTCAACGGCCAAGCAAAAATTTACGACGATCACCAGCAATGTTTTGCGTAAACAAACCATTGCTCGTGACATAACAACCAGTGCATTACGGAGAAAATTCCACCGAAATCAAACAAAACCTAATCGAAGGAGCCTCAGCTGATTGCGGCTTGTTGTGGGCCAACACCGGTTAGTTCACTCATGACAACAAAGCGCATTAGCAAATGCCTCGTCTGTGTACTCGACCAGTCGATCTACAAACACATGTCGTTGACCGAACTTTTCCTCCACTATCATAGTGCACATGCACGCATGATGTCACGTAAACACAGCGCTGGTCAAATTGCATTCTTATCACTGAGTTCCGCCCCACCCATCAAGCACGAGATTGGTTCCAAAGGTTCGTCATCGGGCAGTTCTCTCATTACAAGGTTGAAATACGGTTTCGCTTGAATTGCTGACGAGCGAACTTTTGAGTTGCCGGGTCAGAGAATTTTTCTTTCAAACGGTTATTTTTTTCTCCTATAGGTACTCAATGAGCTGTATGTTGTGTGTATGTGTAAAGATATCTACCGATCGTATCGAATGACTCATATCGTTTTTTTGTTTTTGTTATTGAGTAGCCGACTTCACGTTCGTTTTGACTGAACACGCTGATAAATGAATGTGATATGACTAACCAATTATGATTTGCTGCATCACCAATGTGCGGTTCTTTCATAGTTTTGCAAACACTTTTGATGACACTGATATTTCACACGATCGAACTTTGCTTCAAAACGGTGAAAGTGGAAGCTTGCCTGCCCTGAACTTGGTGTTCTAAATGCACTTCCACTGTTATGAATTGGGGGCTTTCGATGCTTTTACCACCTGTGCGTCAGTATGATTGTGTGGCAAGTCTAATCACAAACTATGCCCAGGGAGTCGAGAAATTTTACTCTACGAACAATTTCTAGACCGCCATCTCCTCCAGCATTGCGTTGCTTTGTAGCTGCGCCATAATACTGCTTGAACTAATGGATGACCCTAAGCGAAATTTAATCCTTTTTAATCCGATAGGTATTTTCGTTTTCTGGTGGGTTTAAACCCAATGTTCAACTGAAAATCTAGTGAAAGATATGCAAACAGTAGGACCGAAACCCGAAACACCCCGCATCAGAGCAAATAGAATCCATTTTGGTGTTTGCTTTTGTTGTTCGCCCTATACCTATCCTACACGGATCATTTGGGTGGGGGCTTGCAAAATTTCCAAAGGAATTTCATTTCCTGCTGTCATTCATGCGCGGGATGCTGCTTCGTTAACGTCATAAGCACTTTTAATGGAATATGGAATCGACAGGAGCGGTAGACAATGCAGGTGCTTTTTGATAAACTGTGATTATGTTTGCACTTTGACAGGGTTGAAATCAGGCTGGATTTATATATCTTACAGGGTGGCCACTAAGGTTAGTTAATGCTTATATGAAAAAGCGCCAGACTAAAAAAATCAACATCCCCAACCCTAGATGTTGTTTTGTTTTGAATTTCCAGATGCTTTTGTTTCATTTTTGAACGAAATTCGTGAAGTTTAAGAGGATACTCAACGAGCATGAAGTTTGTAAGGGAAAATAAGAAAAAATATGAAAATTACTACCCAGGTAATTTTGTTGTGGATCGAGTAGTCCGTGATCAGTAGGCTTAGATAAATAAGATTTGAATAAACTCATTACGTTGTCAACCTTTCTACAATCAAGCCCTGTTTTATTACAAAAGTTATGGGAATGACTAGCGTCGATTCTCCTGATGGGACTATCAAAATTCTACGCTCCCATGGTTATGGGATTGGAGGCGTCTGGATTGGCGCTCCATGTTGATGCTGTTAAATCAAAGATCCTGCAGACCGTGAAGGCGATAGAAGAGTAACAGCGAAAAAGGTGCGTTCTACAGTGATCACCATCAACGCAACCGGAAGAATAGTGGCCATAAGAAGAGCGATGGTTCCTGCTATAACTGTACGAAGCAGGGCCATTATGGAGGAAGCAGGAAGTCTCGTATCGTATTGGGACAGCGAATAAAAGCAACATGAGCAACATTCCAGAGGTTCGGTGAATCTGGAGTGCATCGAGGGGCCTGTCGAAGTTCAAAACGTTCTGGAGGTTTCTGATCTAGCGGCGAATTTACTACCCGTCAGCAAGATTTGTTCGAAGGGGTTCAACATGACGTTAACCGCATCGGACTGCAAGGTGCTAGTGAAGACCGGAGAAGTATTTGCCAGCGGAGTCGCAGAAAGAGGACTGTATAAGCTAAACCGGAAGCAGGAGAAGGCGTTCGTGTGCAACGAGACTGAGAAGTGGCACAGGCGATTTCAGCATGCAGAGTATGAAGAAACTGATACAAATGACGAACGGCTTCCAGGTGAAGAAGGTGGATGAAGTACAATGCATAGCATGCATTCAAGGGAAGCATGCACGAGATTTGTTTCCTACCAGCAAAACAAGATCGATGGAGTAACGGGAACTCGTGCACTCGAATTTGTGAGGACCGTTCGAAGTGGTATCGATCGGAGGGAGCCGATATTTTATCACCTTTATTGATGACGCTCCAAGGAAGGTTTTTATTTACACGTTGGAGTCCAAGGATCAAGTGAAAGAAGCTTACGAAGAGTTAAAGAGCATGACTGAGCGACAGACCGGCAAAAAGTTGAATGTATCGTAAACAGCAAGAAGAGTTACCTGCACTGGAAAGTAAATAATAGTTAAGATAATATTCCACTTTCAATTCATTCCTCCTCAAACTGAAACATGGCTATGGGGTAGTATTTCTGATAGTACCGTTAGTATTGAATTGAAGGATATATGATTTTACGAAATGATCGAAAGTATGGAAGAGGTGGAGGAATTTGTATTTATTACAGAACTGGTATCAAACGTAAAGTTATTACGGCTTCAGAACTAGTAACGGCAGATTTGAACCGCACGGAAGTTTAATTTGTTGAAGGTGATGTAAACCAAGAAAAATTTCCTTTGGGTGTGGTTCATTGCCGGAGTCGATAGTTCAAGTGCACCAGATCAATTGCTGGCTGATTTATCATTAAATTATGCGTACATCGTTTATTTCAATACAGATTTAAGGAATAATTGCTCGAGAACTTCCCGTTTTTGTAATGGCTTGGACAATTTCGTGTTATTTTGCGTCAACAGCGAGCTCACTTGTTTTTACAACAATGGTAGATTTTTGATTGATTTGTTGTTAACTAATAGTGATGATTTCATTCGCTTTAATCAAATAGCCACCCCGGGTTTCTCTCAGCACGACATTATCATATCGGCAATGGACTTGCACTAAAAGTGAATTTTAGCGAAACCAGTACAAAAGGCTTCGGAATCGAGTTACTTGTTTGATTATGTGTGTGTGTGTGTGTGTGTGTGTGTGTGTGTGTGTGTGTGTGTGTGTGTGTGTGTGTGTGTGTGTGTGTGTGTGTGTGTGTGTGTGTGTGTGTGTAATAACGGGGGATGTTCAGTTGCAAAAGTGTGAGTGTTGTATTGCAAAAATGTCATTTTCAATGAAAAATGACCTACGATTTTTACCAAAACATGTCTGAAAATCTCGATCTCGATCTCGAGAAGACGATGATGGAGATTTTCTTCAAATTCTCATCGATTTTTTCGTCATGACAGCACGTGACAGTGTTTTGGTCATCGCTCCTACAAGCACATTTATTGGTATAATTGTAAGATTTATAACAAAAATTCAAAAACAATTTCCAGTTTGTCGATAACATATAATTGATTGCCGAATTTTATGTAAACTAGTAAGATATTTCTGAAACAAAATTGTATGGGAAAAAATTTCAGGACCGGATGATGGTGTGAGAATGACAAGAAAGCTCATGATAGTTCGTTTTTCTCGCCGTGAGTTACCAGCTCTGGTCCCTAGCTTCAAACGACGTGTGTTGAATTGCATAGTACTGGGGATATAATTACTATTTATTTTGGTAATAACTTTACACGGGATTCAGAGGCTTCAGTTTATCACTGTGTACCAAGTTAGACGTTTCTTCAGCAGTCATTTATGTTCAGGCAAATGCAGTTGGTTTTGATGTTGTGGATTTAAAGTTCATTAAGCTTATCGTGTCTTTCATAACTGTAGTAATTAATTATAGGTTTAACCTGAAGAAGTATTGTAGACGAAATACGCGTATCTGTCAAGATAAGCAAAGGTAGTTGGAATTAAATGGAAAGTACTAATTTTTCTTCCCATTTCTAGTTACAGGTATACCACTAAGCAGCTCAAACTCTCTAGGATTCGTGTTTAACCTGTTTATTTGCACAGCTAAGTTTCCTCGCGTTTCGAAAAATGCCAAGTTTAATCCAATAAGTAAAAAACTGCACAGTAGTAGATTGGAGAGCCTCCGTTCAATCAGCACTTTATGCTGAAATTCAAATTCAAGCATATGTGCAAAAATTTGATCTTCTAGGCCCACACTAGTCTAAATTCAGATCTGGGCAAAGCAAAACTTCTTCTTTACTTCAAGGTTCATGACGATATCTACCAAGCAATGATTAGAACGGTGCAGCGTTTCAGCATCTCATCGACTTTTTTGATGCCTTTGACAGGGTCTAACATGTCAAACTTTAAAGAAATTATCAGATAAATTTAACTTTCATCGTGATGCGGTGACACTGATCAGACCCTATGTAAGCTCACGCACGCAAGTGATAGAGGCAAATGGTAATTTTTCCAGCCCTATCATTAATCTTTCAGGTATACTAAAAAGGGGTATGGGCGCGATCTGTCCAACTTGGTCGTGGCTGGAATTTCACGTGTGCCACATCCACGTTCAAAAGTACCTGAACCAATTAACAGCTTCGTCGACTTTCTCTTTCGTTAAAAGTTTGTCTATTAAAAGATTTGCTGATGTTTTTGACGTATTAGATCCTTAATTACACTTTTAATTACCTTACTGTGTGTTGAAAATACTGGAACATATTTTCACACAGCCGTAGGAACGTAAAGAGAAAGTCGACGAAGAGAGTCTCCCACTGTTACTTAGGACCTAATGCATTATTCAGCTTGATTTATCTTAATAATAGTCATGGTTCACTATTTAATAATACTCCTCCTAAAACTAGGACTCCAGGGCTTCACGATTCGTTTCCAGCTTCCAGTGGGGTTACGGTTTCGCGAAACCATTGTTATTTTACTGTCTGTAATCCCGGTAAATGCTCAAAGGCGAGAGATTTCTCGAGGTGGGTTTCAAGGTTGGCTTACTACTGGGTAATCTGGAAGGGCTTCGCGATTATATGTTTGCATCTTTGTACCGTGATTCAAGATAGAGGATTTATTGAAAAGAACTATTGTTTGGTGGGTTGGTTTGGTATGTGAATTATTATAACCATGGGTGTACGATGTAAAGTGGTTGGTTTTAATGTTTTATCACCGTACCGGTACTGACTGTTTTTTGATGAAGATAATTATGAGGGACTACTTCGACAATGTTGAACAGTGCAAGACAGTAGATAATCGAGCCACGAACTGTCCGGATTCGGTTGCCGATTGTCGTCAAAATTGGTTGGCCTCGTCTTGAGAGAGGTGCATGTAGCTCAACAAAATATTTCTAATTATCTAAGGCAATCCACCTGATAAATTACTTGAATTGAACTATCTTGAGGTGATCACACTCAAAATTAGTATTTACGAACACTCACTACTATCCCCTTTACTTGGCTGTTCAGAGCACTTTAAACTGGACGCCTTTCAAACACGAACGCTTGGGCAATTTTTAGCAATGGTCGATTATTCATGGCCCCACTTTTCCTCTGATCTTTCGCTTTTGTTTTTCTCCATACTATGTCTCATTCTAAAGATTACATTTTCCAATTTCCACCAGAATCTTCTTCCAGTAGTCACAGCGATGTGACATGTAACCTCTCCCGACATAAAGGTTATACACTGTTATATTCAAATGTCAAACAAATCCCTACTAACAACTTACATTTCTGAGCAAGCTTACTTAACCCTATTAACCAAAACCAAACAAATGTATAAATACGTAACAGTACATTGATAATCAGCATAAAATCATATCAGCTCTGTAACAAAGTCATAATCAAGTTGCTGCAACTAATTATTATCATATTGTGCTGCTTGAGTGATAGCCACTGTAGATGGTAATTGCACCGCACTCTTCAAACTACGTAGTCAGTCCTTTCCATCACGACGCTTCGCAGCTAACATTGCCATATATTCCGATACGCAGGTGGAAAAGGCAATCGTTGGTTGGCCATTGCAGCACCACGAGATAGCTGCTCCTTGAAGATGTAGCCACTTGTAGACTTCCGGTTCGATTTCTGTAAAAAACCTTTAGTGTGTAAATCAATTTAGGAACATTCACCGAAACACTCTGAACATTCTTATTAATTATCCTATCAATCTTCGTTCGCTAAACAGGGGAATTCCGAAGCCACACGTTCACCACTTGGCTGGTCACTACACCGGCAATATCACGCCATCGAAGCACGATGACATCGACACCGGTCATAACCATTTGGACGAGGATCACCTCTTCCGTAAGTACTCCAAGATCATCTGTCCATTCATCACGTGGATGGTGATTCTGGCATTCCTGGTGGTGAAGAGTGAGAAAATTGTCAACTCCAAACACCTCTCGAATAGTTACTTTTATTGGTAACACTAGTTTGGTCAATCCTGGCATCGATCAGGTTGAGGTCCAAGCTTTGAGAAGGAAGGTCATTTCAGCAGTTTAATCCGACAAGACCGGAAGAATTGGTCGTCTTGGCAGTATGCTTCGGGTCGCTTTTTTGCTGAAATATTTTTTTTCTTTCAAAATCCATCTTGATCCAATTTTTTCGGCAGGATGTTGATATTTCAATTGATTGACCTAGAGAGTCACGTCACTGCAGGTGACATTTCTCACTTCACCAAGTGACAAACGTCACTTCGACTCTCGGAATAACCCTCAAGAATCTGCCTTCATTATCCCATCGATTTTTAAGAGGCTTCCTACTCCACCTCACGAAAAACACCCCCAGACCATCATATTTCATCCTCCATGCTTGACCGTGCCTTGTGGTGCTCCGTCCGGCTTTCGGTTAGACAGCTTGAATTTGAATTCGTCTGTTCAGAGAACCGTGTTCCAGAACTCAGAAAGCAATCTTAAGCCGTTTGGATTTGTTTGCCTAGCTGATAAATGGGCGCTTACGGGCAACTTAGCTGAGGGTTATCCTGGATCTCGCGGACAGTTACATTCGGGTTCTACTTGAACGCATGATCTTGGTTTCCGTCTTGCGCTCCCTTCCTCTGCCAGGGTCATCCACCAATTATCCGAAAGTTTTTAGTTTCAGAAAAAAATCCCAACCACTGCCTTGCCGGCAGTGTAGTTTCTAGCGACATCCCAGTGTGATTCACCTTTTCGCACATTAAGAATCACCAGTTTTTGGATACACAAGGGAATTGTCACTGCTTTCCAAGTTTTTTTCAACTCAAATAAAATATATTAAAATATCAAAACCAGGAGCATCGCTGTCAACCACATATTATGGTTTCACTTGAAAATCGAATTTATCGACTAGCGACAATCGATTTTACTCTCATTCTGTACGTTCTAATGTCTCATTCTGTACGTCCTAATGTCGGAAGTAGTGCGCTCTATGGCGCATCAGATGCGCCGTACAGCGCTCTACTTCCGACATTAGGTTTAACGTACAGAACGAGAGTAAAATCGATTGTCACTAGTCGATAAATTCGATTTTCAACTGAACCCATAATAGAAGGTGAACCATAGTTCATATGATTTCGACAATTTTGGACATCTGACAATTGAAATCGGCAAATATTTTTCGTTGGGGTCTAACTGGCAAACGTAAAGAATGCCTTCTTCCTTGAATTTGTTGACCTTGAAAACTTTCCTTATTCATCTACCACAGCCATTTCGAAGGTAATCTATTCTATAGAATTAGAAGCTTACATGGGTAGATTTTATATTACGAGAAATTTACGTCAGTTAGACAAAACTGAAAAATCTTTGTCGAAATATTTCCCATCATAACCAGTTGATCAATGCCAAGGCACGACAAGGCATGACAGAACCAATCAACTAGCTGTTTTCCACTCACTTCGTATCCTATAATGATGTGACGATGTGCACATATGAAAGTCTTGAAAGTTAGGAAGAAAAGGTTGATGTATTCATCCTAACCATACATTCATCACATTGAAACTGAAATCCATGTGAGCTACTGCATTAATGATTGCCTCCCCTGATCAAAACATATCAAAACATTATCAATTGAGGAGTCTTCCGATAGAAACTTATCGAAAATATCTCGATTTTTGAAGCGGCACTTTTTTGTCACTGTTGTTTTTCTTTCAAAACAAATTATTTTTTTAAGAAAACCTTTTTTCCGTATGTTCACAAGTAGAACTTATAAAGAATATAAATAATAGGATATCAAAAGAACTTTAGTGTGTGTTTGAACTAATTAATGAGACAATGCCAAAGTAAAGCCTGTCCACGTTAAATTTTGGACACTTCTTTTGAATTATTTCACGGTTTGCCCAAACGTTTCACTTATATGACAGCTTAAACTCTCCACTTTATTTCGTGGTAAATATTTACATTCTTGTTACATTCAGTGAAATGGCGTCGAATCAAGTGGAAGTGAACAAACGCATTTTGGGTAAAGCAGAAGTCGTATGCCAAAAATAAACCCAAAAGGAGCGGGAATAGTTTCTCTCCCATGTAGGGGATTTGGGAGTAAAAGTAGACAGTTCGTTAGAACTATTAAAAAAAGCTATCGGTAGTATATGAGCACGATCAAGTGCACAGATTTTTGCCAGTCAAGGTGGTGTATTCGATCACGCCTTGACCTACCCCGCATGGGGATGCTTGGCAAAAGTCTGTGTTTTCTGTTTCGGAATACCACCTCAAAATGCCCTCCGCTCAATTTTCAAACTACTTCTATTCAATTTTCACAGCCTGCCGTGAGCTAACGGAACTATCAATACTTTCTCTTCACAACTTTGTTCTAGCAAAAAAATGCTGTCTACTCCTAGAGCCTCATGGTGATGAGAAATTATTTCCTTCTCAAAAACAACATCATCAAACGCATTTTGTTCGAACGGCAGCAAAATTTGAATTTATCGGTACGCGATTTTGCTTAGCAACTAAAATTACCGAAAATAACGTGTTTTGTGTATCGAAAAGTATCGTGCACAATTATTTGATCAAAGCGGAAAGTTGGAAGTGAAACAACTCGAAAAGTATGTTCCCGATAAATGAACAAGAAGGTGGTTGCCATTATTGAGAAAAATTTAAATCTTTCTGTGCGCAATTTGGCTCGCAAGGTTGGGAAGTCAAAATCATCCGTACAAAAAGTGAAGAAGGTGACCAACCGTGATGGCAAGTAAGATTTCACGGCAAAAAGTAATGCTATGGAGCTCTACATCAATTTTTTACAACATTTTCTTGTATCATAATGGATAACGAAACATACGTACTCGCAGACTTTGAACAGTTTCCGGGTTTGGCACGTCGTTTGGTTTGGAACGCCGTTGCCGAGCCTTTTTGAACAAAGAAGGTGTCCAAATACCCGGAGAAATATTTAATTTGGCAGGCCATAAGTAGTTGTGGTCGAAAATCTAAAAGTTTCGTCTCAACCGGCACTATAAGTATGTGTACGAGAAAGAATGTTTGCAAAAGGGGTTGCTATCGTTTATCAGAAGCCACGACTCTCCAGCTCTGTTTTGGCCTCTTGTCATTATGCAAAATCCGCCCTGGAATGGTATAAGGTACAAGAGGTCAAATACGTGCCAAACACAGCCAATCCACCAAACTGTCCCGAACTTCGGCCGATAGAGAAGTACTGGGCTCTAGTTAAGCGGAACCCCTTCGAAACTAAGAAGAAAGCAAATGATACCGATGACTTCAAGAGAAGATGGAGAATCGGAACGGCAGGCGTATCTGAGGATACCGTACGGAACCAGATGGCGGGTGTACCACAGAATGTTGGAGAATTTTAAAGAAAGAATGATTAACATCTGTTTTTGTTTCTGTTTCTGAACTGTTTCTAATGTAGATATAACTCTATTATTGTGAAATAAACAATCGGTTTTTTTGAATTATGTGTAATTTTTTTGCTGCTACTATTTTTGTGTCAGAAATTTAACGTGGCCAGGCTTTAGTTCTATCAGTCATACCACTCAATAAGCAGAATTTCACAACACTCGACACGTTTTGGGCGTCAATTACCTTCCCAGAATTCATCCCTGCGGGATTTTTCTACAACAGCATCCCACCACCCATAAACTTCAAAAACGACCTCCATTTGAGGCATTATTAAACGTTTACAACACGTCAAACTTCACGCTTATTCTCTTCGCTTTTAAGGGAGAAAATTCAACTGGTTCCCTCAATGCATTGTGTGGGCAGCACGAAATTCTTTCTATTGCGAAAAAAAATTCACGTTGCATCACTAGCCGGCTGGTTGACCGGCCGGAAAAAATAGGAAATCGAAGGGGGCGACGTTTCCCATTTTCCAACAGAAACGACGACGGGTACGAAGAGGGAGATCGCTTCAAGAGATGTGCTATCTAAACATGGCGGAAACCACTCGACTGTCAACATGCACATCGGTATCGCTTGGAAGCATGCGTTAGAGAGGGATTTTCGCCGAATGTTGTGAGTGGTCGTCCGTTTTGACATAGCCGAAGAGGGAGGGATAACCGTTCGCCTTGCGAGCTGCGAAGAGAAATGGGTATTTATAATAAAGGCTTTAACATCGTTAACATGGGAGTTTGGGGGGGGGGGGAAACTGGTGAAACTGGGATAGATTCGAACACGAAGATGTGCGGTCGATGGTTGGAATGAAACAGCACAAAGATGATGATATTTATTAGAATCGTATTACACAGGAATTTGCTGTGTAATATTTGCTCCCGTCCGCACTTTATTCAGGGTGCGTAGGAGGGAAATTCTCGACTTCAACCGGCGTCCATGGTTCTAGCTAGGAAAATTAAATTAGTTGGAGGTGGAAGAAGCAATGGGTTCTTTCTTAGCTCAGTCGGTAAAGGCACAGTAACAAAACGGTGTCTCGGGTTCGATTCCCGGTTTGGTCTTGGAAATTGGGTGGCAAAAGAAAATTTCGCAAATCCCTTGGAAAAAGTGTATGATTGTTACAGGCTGCGGCCAATCATACTAGTGCAAAATGGTACCTCGGCAACAATACCTTTAAATTGTGATAAGTGTGCAAGTGCAAGTCGAGGACAGACATAAGCTAATTGTTATAAGTAACAAGCTGAGAATACCAAAAAAAACCCGCATTAATCCACCGATGGTGAGACTGAACCCTTCTTACATTTCATCAGAATTACGAACTCAAATGTGGCCAATGTTGTACTGAATACATATTTTCATCAGAAATTCCAGGAAGATCCAAGAATATTCGATATGTCATACATTCAGTTTTTAGAATGAACTATTTGTCAATCCTGGACGGATTGTTCATCGATGTGATTAAAATATTACCATTATTAATCTTTAATGACCTGTTTATGTTATTTATATAGAAGAGGAAATTACATAAATATTAGAAATTTCATACAATTAGTCCATAGAATGCATTATTAGACAATCCTAAGTATCAATTTCGATTATCGATATGGATTCAAGATGCTTAATAAGTACATATTCGTTGAAAATAGTAAATGGAGACTTTGTGTAATTTTCGAATATACTCGTTGCAGTTCAAAACCAGACCACTCGAGCCAATCGATGCTGCTCTAATTCTATACAGTAGCATAGTGTGGCTAGTCCGCTGTATGTGCTATACAACGCTCCAGATGCGACACAATAGAATGCAAGCGGCATCGATTGGTGTGATTGGTCTTGTTCGGTTTTGCACTGCAACGAGTATATTGTCATCTCACAATTATGTGCTCTCAGGTATTGTTTTGGTCATATCTCCATGAAGGATTATCCAATCATAATGAAATTTTGACCAGTTATTTGGAGATATCATAGCTTTGATTTGGCACCAACAAAACTAAAATCGGTACACAAATAGCTCAGTATGTAATCGGAGACTAAACTGTTTGATTACTATTATAATAGGCCTTCAAGTACTGTTTCGTTCATATCTTCGTAACGAAATGTCCGAATGAAAAAAAATCAATAGCGTTCTATGGGAATGTTGTAGCTTCCATTTGCCGTCAACAGAACTGAAATCGGTTCACAGATGGCTGAGAAACCGATGTGACATTATTTGTAACGCACACACACACACACACACACATACACACACACACACATACATACACACAGACATGTGCTCAGTTCGTCGTGCCTGGCACGTTCTGTAGTATTTATTATCGCAGCAGCCATTGCTACGATAGAGCAATCATGCAGGTGGAAATTATGCAGCGGTTATGTTTAAGCATTCTCATACATATTAAAACCACCCTACTTTGCATAACATGCACCTGTTTTTCCAGGGCGCCGCCAAGATGTTGATGTAAATAAATTGCTATCTACCACAAAATCGGCCAGAGATCATTGTGATTCTTATTTTAATTAATTTAAATCTCTCGCTTGAAGTTGACGATGGACCTCAAATACCATATCTAATTGAATCCATAAGGTCTACCTATTGAAACTGTTAGTGTTATTTGTCGCAGTGTATAACGTATGAGAAGTTGGAGGCAGGGGAGTTAGTCACTCTACCACGGAAGGTGTTTCTGTGTTTCAACTTATCTGTCAATACTACAATCAAAAATTTATTGGAAAACTAGGAAAATTTAAATTAACACTTCCCGAGCAGGAGACAACAACATATGAATACCTAATTTTGATCTTGATAACTGGCCTTTGTATAAAAGAGCTCAGATTAAGAGGTAAAATACCTACAAAGCAAAATACCTAAGATTAGCAAAGCAAAATATCTCTCAGAATAACAAAACTTGGTATTTTGGATACCTGGGAATACTTGAGAGGTACTATTTTGGTATTGTCTTACCTCAATTTGATATTCGCAAAACAATGTGGGAACAATTTTATGGTATTATCCTTAGGTATTTTGCCTCTTAATCTGAGCTCCTAAATACCAAAGCCAGTTATCAAGTTATTCGCTCCTGCTCGGGTTCATTTGATCATTAAACAAAAACTGAAATGAATTCCGTTAAATTCCACTACAGATAGGCCTATTTCGTCTGCGACTTACAGACTTCGTCAGTGTCGAGTGCTCGGCATTGAAGAAGTCTGTAAGTCGGGGACGAAATAGGCATATCTGTCAAAAGATAAGCTTTCTGTAGTGGAATTCAACGGCATTTGCTCGAGTTTACAAGTGATAGTTTAAAAAAACTGTTTCAGTTTTTTTATTTTTTTTTAGAAAAAGTGATCAAGCGAAGTGTTATTGTAAATATTTCTAGTTTTCCAGTAACAATTAGTACGCTTAAAAAAGTTTTTTTTAAAAACAATGCTTATTGGCAACTATGGTCCTTTGGACATTTAATACACGCAAACTAATGCATCGTCTAAATCACATCAGTGGAAGCGAGAGAGAAACAAAAAAGTGAGAAAAAAAATCGATTCGTGTAAGTGTTGCCAGAAATTAATTTATCTTTTATGTGATGGCGAGTGTGTTTGAAGCGTGGCGGATTGTGTTTTTGAGAGTGTTAGCACATGGTGGACGAGTGACTTATCCCCTGGTAGGAGGTTGTTAGGCATCCTCAGAAATGGGAATTTAATCCAACGATTTGACAATGTTGTTTATTCGTTTACAGAGTCTGATTACATTTGCTACAGAGGCCAATAAGCTCGTTTGGCTTAGATTTTAACAGCTCTCGCTGCACAATTCGGTAAATTATATTCGTTCCTTGATTGTTGCACACCTTTTCTTGTTATGTGCGTCGCGTCGTAATTAAGAATAATTTTAACTGGGATGTCGTTCGAAATTCACCTTCACACCTTCAATTATCTATTTTTTATTGCCGTAAAGGACTACCACTGTAATAAGTGTCTTTAAGATGATCAACTGCGTAGTTCGTTGAACTTTGTTCGGTCTTAGCGTCCATCCCAGTTAACTGTAGGCACGATTTCCCGGAATAATGCGCCTTTGTTTCTCTCTGCTAGTGTCGCTATCGGCGGTCACCTATGATTTTCGACTACCGTTTAGATTCTATCACTCTCGATATGAACTCATGGTGGGATCTGTCAGTGTGACACTCGTTGAATTGACTTGTTGCGTTCATATATTTCTGCAATTCTTTTTACTTTTTAATAACTTTGATTGAAAGCTGACATCATAATGTCAACAGTATGTTATGCAGTGCAACTTCAGAACTTCTTATGTGACCAAAAATATGTTTTAGGAAGATTGATTTTTTGCGCTATTTAGGCCAAATTCGAGTCAAAAATTAAGTGAACAAGGAGTAACTAGAAATGAGAAGAAAAAATAGTATTTTACATTTACTTCAACTATCTTAGTGCAGTCGCTAGGCTGTGCAGCGGCCTAAGTCATGCTGAAATGTTACCCTAGACCAACGATGTTAAAAATAGTTATTTTTAGTGACTACGTTTATGAAAAAGTGACTCAAATAGTGATCACCTAATTTATGAAAAAAAGGACCAAAAGTGACCAAATTTTTCAAAAAGGTTACTAAAAGTGACTATGAAAAATGGATTTGAAAAAGAAATAATTAATTTGTGTTTGGTGGTTCATCAGCATCCTTGATCCGTTGAGCAACCACACTCATGCTGCAGCTGCCTGCCGGTGATAAACTTTCCTTCATTACATCACTTTAGATATTTTCGATATTTCAGAGTTTATATCAATCTTACTTCGCAGCAGAAGATGCAATAAGCTGCATTTTATTGTTAATATGTATATTATTTAGTATCTCATTACAACATCGTATTATTTTTATCATATCATCACTGCATATTTTTACAATCATAAAAAGATATTTATTAAAATTTAAAAAAAACTGAAAAATGAAAAAGTATACAGGTAGGGTTGCGAAGGACCATCAGAGCACCGGATTGAAGCGATTTGTATGGGTAGATGAATTGCTCAACTCCCTGTCATTAACATCTTATTGAATTGATGGCGAGCTCTTCTACCCACTCATTGGAAGTCCTCACGTTTGATTTCTTGTTCGACATTAGGTTGTAGGATTCTAGCATTGAAGGAGATTCTCATTATCCCGCGGATTACGCGTAAATGTCTCTGTTACGAATCCGCCCATCCGTTACTGGCCCTTCAGACAGTGTTAAATTGATACAGGCAGATGTCGAACTTGATCAAATCATTCGTAGAGGACGATCCACTGTCTTATGGCTGTGGCTGCAACGATGAGTGGTATCTGTTTACACACATACATACATATCAATTTGTTTTAAACATAAAAGGAAGATGTACGGAGGTGGGTCCAATTTCCCACACTTTTGAATCACTTCGTTCGGAGGGTTTCGTAAAACCTACAAAGCTCAAAAACATTAACAACATTCTTCGTATAAAAATGCATCTGCTTGTCAAATTTTAGACAATATGACCGCTTAAAACTTCCCATGACGAAGTGATGCTTGGGGGTGCCGAAGTAGCGATCAACCCTACTTCTATCTTGTATTTAACTAATTTTGTTGTAATTGTTGAGCTTACTTGGTTTTAGGATGCCTCAGTGTCGAAGTGAATAAAAATTTATCGGCGATGCCATCGCATGAAGCAGCTGGAAAATTCGATGCGATGCACTTCAACAGCTAAATCAGCTCAGTTCTAGTAGCTGCATCGCGTGGACTAAACAGTTGAATTTTTCCACCGGAACCAGACGACTATGAGCTGGTGGCTTTGGTGTCTGCCTCGGTACATAACCGTAGTTGCGATGATCCTAGCCGTGCCGCCCAATTATCCTTGTGCTTTGCACTGCCGGCGCGTTGGTCGAGGGATTGGAAACCCTTAGCAACAGAGAAGGACTTTAAACAAATCTTGCAGAAAGCTTCGGTGTCGCCATGATTTCGTGCTCAATCTGAAATCAGGCAGCCGTTCGAATCGGGTTTCTTCAGCCATTCAACGCGAAATGTACATTTGCCCATTTTTGTCTAAAACATAAACTAGTAAGTAGTTGGTTCACGAAAATAACATAGAAAATCATTACCTTTTACGAAAAATATACGTGACCGGAAATGGCAAAGACAATATTTTCAGATTTCGAGTTTGAAATTCACTTCTTATTTTGTGCGAAACCACGAGCGAGCGATACGCATCCGAACACTGCTAGAGTACACTTTTTTTGTTGCAAAGCTTTGTGAATGTGTGAATGTGTTTGTGAACAAAACGTTGAAACGACGCGGGCGAGCAAAAATTGAGCTTTGCAGTCGTTCGTGCTGTCTTGTTCTCTCCCACAAAAATCTTGAAAACGCGGCGCGCAGTAAGTCATGTTTGACGTTACTGCGCGCTGTTTACAAGTTTCTCGTGGGGGAGAACAAGACAGCACAAACGACTGCAAAGTCTCATATTAAAAAAAAGCTTTCTCTTTTTTTGCTAGCGCGGCATATTGAGATTAAACTGCTCGAAAAATAAAATATAATAAACTATATCTTTCATTTACTACACACTGAAAGTAGAATGATTCATTATCGTCCAATTTTTTCCCAAAAAAAGTTGAAAAAAGTGTCTAATTACTAAAAATAGTGACTTTAGTTAAAAGGCCTTAAAAAAAGAGACTTTAAAGTGACAGCCTCGAAAAAAGTGTCCAAGTCACTAAAAAGTGACTTGCTACCAGCCCTGCTATTGCTTATTTTGGCAGATACGCGTATTTCGTCTACAATGTGCAGACTTTTTCAGTGTCGTGTACTAATAACATAGACTAACTCTAAGACCAGTAGGTCCCATACAAAAACGATTTTTTTTTTGGCTCAGTCAGTACTAGAACATCGTCCCAAGCTCGGTCCCAAGCTCAATAATGCACCCCTAATAATGAACTCACATGAACACACTCTCAAATACTCTGTTAAAATAACACAGCAAATCAAAACAAAGGCGCAAATATGTATAGCAGGGTGCTGGCTTCAAGGTGTAATTCGGACCAAGGGGTTCTACAACAGTGAACCAATTTCAAATCGTTTGTTGCATATTGATTGTTGATAATACCATAGACCAACTCTAAGACCAGTGGGTCCCATACAAAAACGATTTTTTTGGCTCAGTCAGTACTAGAACATCGTCCCAAGCTCGGTCCCAAGCTCAATAATGCACCCCTAATAATGAACTCACATGAACACACTCTCAAATACTCTGTCAAAATAACACAGCAAATCAAAACAAAGGCGCAAATATGTATAACAAGGTGCTGGCTTCAAGGTGTAATTCGGACCAAGGGGTTCTACAATAGTGAACCAATTTCAAATCGCTAGTTACATATTGATTGTTGCTAATAACTCGACTGAAAGAAACCCCTCGCCACCTGCCATCGTAAAACGAAAGCAGCATCTGGTAGAATAATGCTAGTTCTACCATTAGGAGTAGCTGGATATAGTAGGATTCTCGTGATTCGTGAGATATCGACGTTTAAAGTCATTGTTTACAAATGGCTTTTAGGCCCTAAGTATGTATTACTCGAGAAATTTACATAATATCTACTCGCTTTTATCCCTATACTTAACCTAATTATTCTGCAACAGCTGGTGCTCCGCTGCGTCGGCTTTGTTGTCGTTTAGGTATTATGTTGAAGAGCCATGTGTAACCGTTACCTTGGTCTTTGATTAGTAGATTTGTGTTCTGTAGTTTGTTTATTTCTAAGCATTCAGCAACGTCTAATTTACAGGGTGTAGAGGAAATACGTAAGATTGTGATGTCATCCGTCGTTATATCGTGATTTTCCGTGAAGATGTGTTCTGCAATTGTCGATTTAAAGTTATGTGAAATGACTTTCTCGTTATGTTCAACAGCCTTAGTCACCTTCGCTAGATGCTCTTTGAAAATTGTTGCCAAAGTTCTCTTTGTTTGACCTACATATATTTTGCTGCAGTGTTTACACTTGATTCTGTATACCCCTGCTCTGCTTAATATGTCTACTGAATTTTTGGTGGATGCCAATTGATTGTGCCTACTAGAGAAAACTAAGTCTAAACCAAATTCCCTAAGTCGTGGTTTTAGCTTTTGTGTTCGCTGTGATGTGATGAATAGACCGGATCGTTCGCTGCGAGGATTATACTGTGGTAGAAATCGTGACGTGACTCAATGCTAACGGTGTCCCAATTCAATTTAAAGTCTGAACGAGACGCTGAAGGTGAAGTTACCCGTCACAATCCAAGTTGGTTGCGCAGGGATGCATCCAGCATTTAGAAACCGACTATGACCAGATGTTTGACCCTGTTAGCTGTAGCGGCGAAGCAAGGTATGGCTGTGCGACAATACGATATCAAGCCTGTTTTCCTGTACGGCACTTTTGTGGAGAAGATCTACCTACGACAGCCCCAAGGATTTAGATGTCCTAAAGACGTATCCCAAACCTGTTACTCCGCTGAAGATTTTCGATTTGCTTCTGATTATCCTAACAAACTGCGATTGGTAAGCACATTGCTTCATTGTATTTGCATAGCACAAAGAAGACGCGCAAAGGCCATGTTGCGTAGTGCGTTCTCGATGTACATGCCTTCTCCTGTGTCGTCCCTCTGGAGGATAGAATAACGGTTGAGCAAGTTTACTCAGTGCTGAAATTTATGAAGAACTTGAAGGCTCTCAGGTTTAACGGTGTATTTAAGGTGATTTTGGCGTCTGGAGGAATGGAGCCTGATTTTATAATTGGTGGATTTCGAAAGATACTTGATTCAAATCTTTGGGTGACAACTATTAATACTGATTGGTATTGTTATAAGAATTGTAAAAAAAAAATTCTATCTGAGCGTGAGACGTCTCACCTCACGCGTCACGCAGAATAGTCCTACTCGAAACGAATCCTGAAGTCTTTCTGTAGATCTAATTGTTCAAATTCCGCTTTAAGCCATAAATTTGTTCTACGCATTTCGGGTATTTCAAATAATATTGTTGTTTCGTTTGGCAGCAGATATTTATTGTATGTACAACATTGTCTGTTATTAATTGCACTAGTACTCAAAATCCTTAAGGGTGCGCAATATGCCTGACGTGGACATCTTGTATCCCGCTTCATCGTGATTCAAGCGAGGATATTTACATACCCCTCACACGTAGAATCCTACTTCAAAAGCGGAATTCAAGTGTCATTCAACCAATTGCTAAAATTTGAAATGAACCGCTACTTATTTTGACATTTCAAATCAATCGGTTGTGACATTGGAAGTGGAATTTAAATACGATTGTACTAGGACGGGAAGTATGATTGAAGTAGGATAGCGAAATTTGCTTCTTCAATCATACTTGGCTCCGCTATTGGGAGAAGAACTCTAGCCTACTTCAAGAGATAACATCTGAGAACAGAGCCAAATTGAATGACAGATGATCGATTTTGAAGTCCTGAAGGTGAGCGAATCCTATCTGGGTATCAGCTAGAGGAAAATGAACGCTGTTGAAATTGTATAATTTGTGCGAATATTACAAGAGCCACAAGTGAAAAGGCTTCATACACATTTGTAAACAAATCTTTGTATGTCCGTTTCTCGCCAACCGAAGATCATTCTTACAATTCGAAAACGTAAACATCTAGAGGAAATTTTACCCTTCTTCAAATGATGTTCGTATCTATGAAGAACGGGCCTTCAAAGGTTTGTTTAAAACAATGTTATGAGGCTTTTTACACTTTGTTCTTGATTAGTAACTGTGACGGAACCATGTCTGATGTATGCCAATATCTACATCATTCCGAAAAAAAAACTGGATAATTGGCTGAGAGATATTAACACTTTGCATTACCTGTCTTGGTACTGTGAGCAAATTTTTTATGAACTGAGAAACCAGACTAACACCTCTTTCAATCCGAAACGCCCAAACTGAAGAAAGATGTTATCCGTACCTGAAATCCCCGAGTTGAAAAATCATCCCACAAAAAGTAATTTGACCAACAACCCAGGCAGGCAACCCAGCACTGCGTCCATACAGCCAGCCCTCCACCGTTCGGAAAAGCCCACAAGACCCCGACTCCCGACTGAAGTTGTTGCAAGAATGTACTGGGATGAAAGTGAGCAGGCAGGCGTAAAACAAATTGCAAAAATAGCTATCTACTGTGACGGAGATGGGGGGATCGTTTTCCGTGCGCCGTGACGAGATGTGCACCTCTATTGGTTGTGCATTCAGGGATAAGCAAAAGTATACGACCAAAAACACGTTAGTGACGGGAGCATTATTTCAACGTGCAAAAAATCTAACTTGTTGTTTTTGTTAGTACAGAACAGAGAGGCCACTTACTGAGGCAGAATTGTTGCACGGAACTGATTCCCCGTTCCACTGCTACTGACGGGGCACGCCAAACTAGGTATTGGATGGTGGAAGATTTACGATCGCTGAGATTCTGTCCGCCAATTCTTTTCCGTCTTTCGTACGCCGGTCGGTTCCTGCTAAACAAGGCAATTATCGCAATTTTTGCTCCGTTTTCTGTTCGGGGAAAGATTGTGGTATATTTTCAATTGCAAACACTAAAGCGATCCCTGCCAGTGTCTAGTTCAATTCGGCTGTGGTAATTCGAGAAATAAATTAAACAAAAAAGGAAAAGTCAATTATGGTGTTATTTTCTGGGGAATGCGTCCGATGGACAAATAAATCAAGGATGGAATAGGACTGGATTTTTGGACGGGACGAAACATGTGGAAATTATTTAAAATCAGAGTATTGTTTGAAACCATCATGGGACCCCTGGGAAAGGAACCCGACGCATTACTTTGGGGGCTGGGGTGGCGGTGGTGGAATAGCAAATTCCAACAAACGAAGAAACGAGCCTGGCAGCTATGTTGCAAAGTTCATCTGAAGACTGACAATGAACGTGTGCAAGAGACGGATAATAATTGGAGGAAAATTTCCGGATGCCAAACCAGAACAGGGGGAAATCGTCTGGAAAAACGGATGTTTTGCGCCGGTTGTTTCTAGGGGATACCGATGGTCTTTAAAAAGGTGGGGTATTCTGAAAGTGATTCGATTTGTCTCTCAACCTACCTGTAGATTGATAAGCGGGGTGAAATCCTCCATTCCCGTTCTGCTGCTGCTAAATGATAACGTAGCAGTTATTTGCGTTATTTGAGCAAAAGTAATGCAAATTTGTTATCACTGTTTTTTTTTTCACTTCGATTTTTTCAGCGTATTACTAGGCCCCCTTTCCTTGCTTTGTTTTGTTGTTTGGCTCCCAGATGCGGTCACCACAATCACACGCTCCTTTTCTTCGCAGTGTAAAACACATACACGACTAACGTTTTCACAATCGCCCTCACTGTTTTCGCCTTCACTCTATTCTAATAAACTGCACCAGCCTTGGGAGGCTACGTAACTGCGTTTTATCCACCAACACAGAAATCGCGGAACAAACGATTTCTAAGCTGGACAGTACAAAAATAACGAAAATTTTCACTTCACCTACAGGCGGACACTTTTTGTTGCACTTCTGATGTTAAAAAAAAAGTCTATCCCCAAGAAGCTGCTGCCTCCTGAATTCTGATATCCAGTTCGAGCTTCAAACAACGAATGCGAACAGAGGCAGAGTGGTGGATTGAATATCGAATCATGACAAAATAAACAACGCAAACAAAAAACACCCTTTTTTCGTGTTCTCTTTTCATGACAGTTCGTGTACCCACTGAATGCATTCTGATGGGAGGCAACAAAATATCGACGATTTTAAAATCCTTCTGCCCGCAGCACAACCGTAGACCGTGAGGCCAGACATGCTAATGTATTCGATACACCCGGAAAGATCCAAATATTGTTAGAGGGGGCTGAAGTTTATTTTACAAACTAGCGGGAGTTTTTATCGTGATATTTGTACTTCAACCGGCCAGAACCCATTAATAGGTAAAATATTGCCCATTTCGAAGTTAAGTGGGTTTACTCATCTAATGAGTAAAACGATTATATCCATTAAGGAGTAAAGAACCTGCAGGTCAGGCTTTCGGGTATTTTGACCCAGTTTTTCAAAATGCTTGTTATTTGCGAAATTTGTATACAAAATACCGATTTTTCGTGACGTGTTCTTAGTTGTGATATTGAATAACGAGCATTAGCACAAACATAATAGATCGCGACATCTGTACAGAATATCAATACGTATGTCCATTTGTATTTGTGTTTTTATTCTCTGAACTGGTGCTCAGTTTATGAAATTCCTTTACATGGAATTTCACCTCGGAAACATAACTCTCAATGCATGCCTCATATTTTGAAACCAGACACTGCACTTTTTTTATGCCTTTATTATCGAGATTTTCAGCCCTGGCTGGTTCATCTCCCGTCGTAGTCAATCAAATACCTTTTGGGTATTTTCGTAGCTTGTCCGAGGGTGAGAATCGAACTCGCGACTTTGGCGTTAGAGGTATGGGTTATAACCACTTCGCTGGGGTCGCCCCCACACTGCAATCGTTTAAAGGTTTTTCACATGGTTTATGATTATATTGGAAAATACACATAACATCAGTCAAATTTTGCTTCTCGGATAAATTTGTTCAAACAATGCGTCTTATAACCAACCTATCAAACTACCAGGGGCTCTGATTTAAACTTGTTAATGTTTCACGCAAAAATATTAGGAAGTACGATTCTAGTTATGAAATTGACGCATTTTATATTATCTACATAAATAAAAATGAGTTGGGGTTTCCTTTGTCACGATTTAACTCGCGAGCGGAAGGACCGATCGGCGTGCAATTTTGTATGCAGAAATTTTTGGGGCCGAAGAATAATCTTATAATGGTTTGAGACCCCTCCCTTTACTGGAAAGGGGGGCTCCCATACAAATGAAACACAAATTTCTACACAACTCGAGAACTAATCAAGCAAAAGAAACCAAATTTAGCATGTGTGAGTTTTTGAAGGCAAAAAAGGTTTTTATGGTACCTTGAGAACCCTCGCCAGCATAAAAGGGGGGGCTCCCATACAAATAAAACACAATATTCTGCATAACTCGGGAACTAATCAAGCAAACGGAACGAAATTTAGCATCTGGTGGTTTTTGAAGACAAAAAATGTTTCTTTGTTGGTTTGAGACCCCTTCCCATCCTAAAATGGGGGGGGGGGGAGGAGGGCTCCAATACAAATGAAATACACTATTCTGCATGACTCGAGAACAATTCAAGCAAATGGAACCAAGTTTAGTATGTGGTGGTTTTTGAAGACAAAAAATTGTTCTGTGTTGATTTGAGACCCCTCCCCTTTCTGAAAGGGGGGGAACCTATTCAAATGAAACGCAAATCCTTGCATAACTCGAAAACTAATAAGAGAAATGGAACTAAATTTCGCATGTGGAAGTTTTTGAAGGAGGGAAATGTTTCTATGGTGATTTGAGACTCTTCCGTCATATGAGGAGGAAGGGGGGAGGGGGTGCTCTCAAACAAATGGAACCCAAATTTCTGCATAGATCGAGAAATAATCAAGCAAATGGAACCAAATATGGAATGGACGAGTTTTTTAAGGCATGAAATGTTTTTATGGTGGTTCAAAGCCCCTCCTCCCTCTAAAAAGGGGGGCTCTCATACAAATGAAACAAATTTCAACCAAACATGAGAACTATACCTTCTGCTTTGCAAATTTGTATTCAGTGGTTTTTGGGTCCGGGAAGGCACTTATGATAGTTCGAGAGCCCTCCCGCTTCTAGAAAGAGTGGGATCCCATGCAAATGAAAAACAAATTCCTGCATAACTCGAGAACTAATCAAGCAAATGGAACCAAAATTGGTATGGGTGAGTTTTTGAAAGCAAGAAATGTTTTTGTGGTAATTTAAGACCCCTCCTCACTCTGAATAAGGGGGCTAACATACATACGAAACACAAATTTAAACCAAACATGAGAACTATCCCTACCGCTATGCAAATTTGTATGCAGGGGTTTTTGGGTCCGGAAAACAATCTTATTTTAGTTCGACACCCCTCCCGCCTTTAGAAAGGGGGGCTCCCATGCAAATGAAAATCTATTTTCTGCATAACTCAAGAATTAATCAAACAAATGGAACCAAATATGGCATGTGGAGGTTTTGTAGGCAAGAAATATTTCTACGGTGGTTTGAGACCCCAAGCAAAAGAAACCAAATTTAGCATGTGTGAGGTTTTAAAGGCAAGAAAGGATTATATGATGCTTTCAGATTCCTCTTCGCCCTGAAAGGGGGGGCTCCTATACAAATGAAATACAATATTCTGTATAACTCGAGAACTAATCAAGCAAATTGTATCAAATCTGGCATGAGGAGGTTTTTGTAGATGAATACTGTTTCAATGCAAATTTGAGACCCCTCCCTTTCCTGAAGGGGGGGTGGCTCCCATATAAATGAAACACAATTTTTTTGCATAACTCGAGAACTAATCCAGCAAATGGAACCAAATTTGGCATATGGAGGTTTTTGAAGGAGAGAAATGTTTTTATGGTCATTGAGACTCTTCCACCTTCTGAAGGGGGGGGGGAGGCTCTCATAAAATGAAACACAAATTTCTGCATAACTCGAGAACTAATAAAGTAAATGGAATCAAATTTGGCATGTGGATTTTTTTGAAGGTCAGAAATATTTCCATGGTGGTTTGAGACCCTTTTGTCCTCTGAAAGGGGGAGGGGGGGGGGGCTCTCATACAAACGAAATGCAATTTTCTGCATAATTCGAGAACTATTCAAGTTAATGAACCCACATATGGCATGTGGGGGTTATTGGAAACAGGATTTTTATTTATATTAAAATGGATTTCTGTCTGACTGTCTGTCTGACCGATCGGAGTGAAAATATGTATGCAGGTATTTTTGGGGCTGAGGAAGGTTCTTATGATTGTTTGAGACTGCTTCTCCCTTCCGGCTCGCATACAAATAAAACACAAATTTCTGCATAGCTTTAGAACTAATCAAGCAAATGGAATCAAAAATGGTATGCGGGGTTTTTTGAATGCAAGAAATGTTTCTTTGGTGAATTCAAACACAAATTTCAACCAATCCTGAGAAATATCCAGGTAACTAAGCCACAAACTGTGTATTGTCTGGGTAAGAAGAATGTTCTGATAGAAGTTTGAACTCCTTATTACTCAAAAAAAAACCCATTAAAAAAAGCGTCAGTTCTACATGGACCCAAAAGGGAAGGACGTAGTTGTGCCGAAGAAACATTTGAAAAATTATGGATCACTATCGTACTAGAAAACCCGCTTCTAGTACTGTCAAAGTGCCGTGTATACTAGATTATTTTCAAAATTGCGTAGGTGTGTTTTAGTGTGCATGATAGTTATGTCAGTATCAGCTGTTGTTTACAAAAACAACTGAAACTTTTAGTATCCAATGTCAGCACGAATCTGCTTGAATTTATTTCCCGGACCTGCTATCAAAGTTAAGCAACTCAATGCCAAAGTCGTTGAAAACCGGAATGGCGATCGGTGAGATGGATTGTTAAGGTATCAGTTATTTTTGTCGTCCCAAGTTCGGTTTCTTTATTCACAAGCTCTATGATTTTCTTCATTTTAGGTCAGGCATCGTAATGTACCGATAGTGAAGACTTTGCTCTTTCGTAGATGGTAGTGATGAGTGGATTCACTTTGTTTGATACGGTCGTGCAACGCAGCTCATGGTTCGGTGGACGATCATTCCCAAGAGTGACAATGTGCGGATGCTCATATCCGCCGCAACCAAGGTGGTCATACAGATAAACTGCAAACTTGGTGGTATTCCGTGGAAGGTCAAAATGCCCCTCAATGGTCTGATGATAATCGGTTTCGAAATCAACAATTATTTGCGACTTAACACCATCAAAGCGCTCAACGAATATCGTAGTGAGTATGGAGAACTGCCGAAAAGAATCATCTTTTACCGGAATGGCGTTGCCGTTAACTGCATTACGTGTTCATGTTTGATCGGTTCGTGTGTCAAATCGGATCGGAAAAAACTAAACGAAGTGTATCGATCGGCTGGATTCGATTAAGGCGCTCTTTTTACCTGGTTCGTGCTCAACAAACGCATTACACTCGCTACTTCGATTGGAGGCAGAATCCCAAGCTCGGAACTATTGTGGACAACGTTGTCACTCTTCCGAAACGGTAAAATTAAGCACTTCACTGCTTAATATTGCTTAAAAAACAGTTATTTCCTCTTTTAGATCGGATTTCTACATCGTTCTGCAATCGGTTCACCAGGGAACTGTTTCACTCACCGCGTACAACATCATCTACGACACATTCGGTCTGAAGATCGATCACTTGAAGATGTTGACCTACTAGCAGTACCACAACTAATCCGAAACGACCGGAACTATTACGACGACTAATAATAACTAGTAATAATTGCCATCCTCTATGCTTGGTCATAGCTTTTGTTGCTTGCACAATTCTTTTGACCTCGTGAACAGTAGAAAGAGTTCAACTGGACACTTCAGATGCTCTCAAAATCCTCGAGGAAAGAAGTCCATGCTTCCCATATCTTAGTTGCCACCAAATTCTTCGGAAAGGGATTGATGTCCCATCGAATAACATCTCCACTGGTGACTGCTTTGGCGTTAACTAGACTTTTTTCACGTGAAGCTACTCAAAATAAAGAGCACGTACGTACCGTCCAACTTCTGCTTCATCTTCGGCTTTATCACAAGAAAAATCTTCCAAATTAAAGAATTAATTCATGTTTACTTCATCATGGTGTTATTTCTTAGGCTATAAATCTACTTTGGTTATGACCTGCTTTGAAAAAAACCGGATGCTTGAATATTTATTGCCTATTTCTCATCTAAACTACCCATACTGAAAATTCTTAAACTGCGTTTTACTCCCTCGAAGCAGACCCTCAGTCATGTTTTTGAAATCTCCAAACTGGAACTTATATTTGTAACAAAGCGAGACACGTCCTGTAGAGCAATCTATTCTAATCCAAATAAAAATATTGATTGAAGTAATTAGGAAAATTAGAATATCCAAATTCAATTCGTACTTTTGGCATCTTTTGCTTTCCATACTACCGGCACCAACCAAAAGTCTTAATCCTATTCCCAATGATTTGATTATTTTCAATGCGCTAATTTCTCCTGCATATGACAAGAATATAACAACTCAAACCCATCTTAAACACAAAATGCACCCTCTAAAAACTGTAACTAAGTAAAGATTCTTTTAATGATTAAACGATGTTTTCAATTCATCTGAATCCATTATTTAGCGTCCTTATATTAGATTTTGCATACTGCAACCGAAAACAGTTATTATCGTGAAAGCTGTCGATCCCCGACAACAACCTAAACAACGTCGTCAATGCTCGGTTACGCATGAAGCATTTTTATGATGTAGATGGAAATGAGCTGCTTCTGGAAACACTTCTAGATATTGACCTTTCATGTGGCACCATTTCCATTTCACACTAGCAAACCGTTGCTCACGTAGAGTCGAGCCGTTTGGTGGCGCTTCTCGATAATGCTTACGTAGAACAGTAGATTCCTACGCCATGCGGTGTCGATTTTGGTACGCAATTCCTTTAAGTAGTCATTGGCGATGAAAATATAAACACTTGAAATCTTTTGAAGATTTTAAATTGACCAGAATGACCTACCTTGCCTCCAGAGGACGACCAGGTTATCACACCCTACCATATGCAGTTTACTACAAGGGCATCAAGAGGGAGATTTTCGCCATCATGGACAAGGAGAATGATCCGACTTTGAACTGCGAGGCACTGCAAAAATACATAACAATATCGGCATACCATACGATATATAGTTACTAGAGATGAAAGAGGAACCATCGGACGATCTACTGGACCATTTCGATGAAAATTCGTTTAGTTTGTCCTACGGATGTTATGGCAATTAACTGGAATATTCTGAGTTGAATGTATTGCCGAATGAATAAAGGAGAAACTCTTATGTATGAAATAAAAAATTGGAGTGGGTCTCGTTAAGAGGTACCTCCATAGTATTTTTATAACATAATAATGTTGATAACAGTCAAATAGTTTCATTAATTACAAAACTCTTTCTCAATCATTTGTTTATAAGGGTAAACCAAAATTTTCTCATAGAAATCTTCATGTATATACTTGTCTAGAGAGGAAAAGGTAGTCTGAACGTTATATTTTGTTTTACAAAAAAAACTTATAATCGCATCATTAGGTTTGTCTCGCAAGTTGAACTTACTTTGCTAACACATTTCCTTACAACCTAAGGCCACAAGCAAACAAAAAACCTATTAAAAACTCAAAAATATTCTGTTGCCGAATACCTAAAAAACTGAAATCGAAATTGAGCACCATTTCTGATTTGATGATTAATGTGTATATCATTTATGTCTGCTTAAATGTTACCTATCTGCTAATTTACTGAGCTGATCACTCGTTCAATAGTTATTACTCCTATCATTACTATTATATTCCAAGTATATTCCGATTCTTATTCGAAGTTCCAGCAGTGAGTGATGGTGTCGGTGTCGATGCGGATGATCTACGGTCTACAGCTGCGATTACAAGCTAGTTCATGATTCAACCATCCTTATTAGTGCTGTTGTTGGCTCATCACCGAACCGATAGTCGATCCAGCCGCAAGAGAACCCATGGTAAACGATGGTAAAGGTGACGAATATCGATGCTGGCCTGATGGTGATGGTTATGATGATGACTATGCTGATGATGATGTTGTTGTTGTTGGTTTTGTCGTACTTATTGGTGTTGGTTCAGCTGGAAGTTAAGCGGTGGTGTTCTACTACCGGCCAACGGTGGAGTAATTCCACGCATTATAGAACCACCGGGTGTTGTACTGATTGATGTCGAAGAAGCAGCCCAGTTTAGTTCAACTGCTAAACATGGCATTGCTTATGCCAGGGAAAGCCGTTTGAATGGGGTTCCGCTGAAATATTGCATTATTTTAATTTTGAATCGTAAATTTAGTGGCAGTGCTTACCAAACGGACATTTTCTACGTGGCTTTGTTTGCGCTAAGGATGAATAGAGGTTACTGTCCAGAGAACATGCAAAGGCGATGAAGAACAACCAACCAACAGGTTCCAAGGTAGGTCAGTCGTTTGTGTAGCCCTAGCCCATGTTGAACAACTTATACTCGAAGGCGTAGTCTGCTCTGCTCACGACTCATGTGCTCTATGTACAGCATGTTGTACGCAAACGGAACCGAGATAGACAGACACTTGACTTTAGTGCTCTGTAACAAGAAAAGTACCTGGGTTAATAAACTGATTAAAGTTACGTACCTGTATTAACAAACTGATTAACGTATCGGCTTCGTGTCTCACTGATACCGGGTCTCGTTGAACTCGTTGCCTTGATGGTGGGACCAATTACCTCCAGCAACTTGCTTCCGACGGTGAATAGACCTATTCAATAGCAGCTACTGTGGTGAAGTGGCTTCTAAAGAAGGGATCGAGCTCCTGCAATCAATAGGATTCAATCTGTACAATTGACCATTGAACAAATCGACGATCCTCCGGCACATTCCAGCGGAACTTCGAGGATTCGGAATTTGTTGGAAACTGTCTGTAAAAACTTTGGAGCTGCCCAGTCGAAGACGTCTTTTATCGTATTCCGATCCAAACTTTTCGGGCAGGAGCTGTGACCTCGAGATCGACTTTGTTGACTTTGTTTTGACAAGAAAACAGTGTTGCCGAAGTTGAAAAAAAGGAAGTGTTGCTGTATTTTCTAGTACTGCTCTGGTAATGATAATCTAGTATATATGGAACTTGATACACTGAAAATTTTGACTAGGTGCGTCATGCATAAATCGTCCGTCCGATGTCCGTAATTAGTCCGTGGTTCT
>JASCZW010011070.1:0-33524 GCA_034211315.2 Aedes japonicus | reverse complement strand
CATACGATGTACAATTTCCAGATCCAACCTTCACCGTAGCAGATGTCAGTATTTGATGCACTGAGAACTGTTGACCCTTCGAAAGGTCCTGGGTCAGATAGGCTACCTCCCGTTTTTATTCGTCGATGTGGTGGATCTACTTGCAACCCCTGTGTGTTTGCTATTCAACCTGCCGCTATCGTAGACTACTTTTCCGGATGTATGGAAGTTGTCTGCGGTGTCTCCCATTCACAAAGCTGGAAACATCCATGATGTTAAGAATTACCGACCTATTTCGATTCTTTGCTGCTTAGCCAAGACGCTTGAACTGTTGATTCACGGAGCAGAATGTATTCTGCTGCTAAGCCCATCATCTCGCAATATCAGCATGGCTTCGTGAAGAATCGCTCTACTGCTACAAACCCAATGGCATATGTTAGCGCACTAAACCCAGTTGGGAAAAGCGCTGCCAAGTTGACAGTATTTACGTAGACTTTTCCAAGGCGTTTGACAAAGTACCTCACGAATTGTCAATGAAAAAGGCTCGAGAAACTAAGATTTCTAATTGGCTCATCATGTGGTTACGGTCATACTTACTCAGACAGATCCGCCTACGTGAAGCTTAGTCCATTAAGTCAAGCTGTTTTGCAACACCTTCCGGCATGCTCTCAAGGTAGCCACCTCGGTGCCTTGATCTTTATTCTGTTCGTCAACGACCTGAGCCACCCTCTGAATTCGCATCAGCTCACTGGTTGATTGTGCAGCTTTACAGCAAGATATTGACACCATAGCGAGTTGGTGTGTTTCAAACGAAATGGAGATGAATGCGATGAAATGTAAGGTGATAAGTTTCAGTAAATCTCAGAGGCAACTGATATACGATTACGGAGTAAACGGCATCAAATTGGACCGTGTATCTTCGATTAAAGACTTGGGAGTAATGGACTGCAAGCTGAGCTTCAACGAACACATCACTGCAACCACTGCTAAGGCTTTTGCTATGCTAGGATTTATACGCCGAAAGGCATCTGAGTTCCGTGATGTGTAGGCATTGAAAGCACTTTATTGTTCGCTCGTTCGAAGTGTTCTTGAATATGCTGTTCAAATCTGGGCACCTCATCGCGAAACTCAAATTACTCGTATAGAAAGAATACAACGTTGCTTCGTACGTTTCGCTTTACGGCGATTACCATGGAACGATCCGGTTAGGCTGCCCCCGTATGAACATCGACTGCTAGACACCGGACGGTGTTCGGACAAAATCATCCGCTTGAAAAGTGTTTTAATTAGTTGAATGGTGTTGAAACGTTCGATTTTAGTATAAGTAGAGAGCGTTTTAAAACTAGTATTAGGCAAATGACTTAGATTTAAGATAGGTGCAGTCTGTGAAGCATAACTGAAGACGTAGTAAATAAATAAAAATTATACATGGCGACGGCACGAGAAGATGTTCCTTCGAAGTTTAAGTTTGCTTTTATGGACAAATTTGCCAAAAAACTGATGATTTGGCAAGGGATATGCAGCTGCGGAGTAAAGACCAACGTGTTCGTGACGAATAAGACGATGAACTCGAAGAACAAGGAAGAATGCCTCAAAAACCACGTACTACCTTTCATTAAAGCCCATAAAGGTCCCGTGAAGTTTTGGCCAGATTTGAAAAGTTGCCACTACAGCCTGGAAGTCATCCAGTGAGTGGTACCGCGATAATAACGTAGATTTCATCGATAAAAACATAAATCCACCCAACTGCCCGCAGTTCCGGCCCATCGAGAGATTTTGGGCAATAATGAAAAGGAAGCTTAAAAAAGGTGGAAAAACGGCTCAGGATGCGACTCAGATGACCAAAATGTGGAACAAATGTGCCAACGAAGTCGACTCCGGAGGTGTGCAGCGTTTGCTGGGACGAATAAAGAAGAAAGTGCGATTTTTTTATTAGAAACGAAGAGAAATGATTGGTATTGATATTTTCTTTTTCCTTAAAGAGCAGTAAATTACCTTTGGGCTTCAAATGGTGAGTTGATAACATCGAAGGAGGGTGCGACCGACCTCTTGTCCTCACAAGTTCCTACCTCACGTTTCCACGAGTTATATGATCACAAAAGACTGCCAGCTGAAACATGGAGACGCTGGTTGGCGTAGCCTGGGCAATGTTGTCATTTTGACAATAGCGAAGTGAGGGGGTGTGAGCTGTAAATCATGTCATAATTTTCCATTCTCATGTTTTTCAGGTCTTCCAGGTCATCATTGTGAAAAAAATTAACATTTAAAGTTCATTTTTTTCTCATGACTGTAGTACGTTGTTTAAGTTTTCTGGTTCATAATGGATGCGCAAGTTTGTCTGCAATTGCTACAAAACAGATGTCGGCATACATGTAATTTTCTGTTCATTTTATAATATCCCTTTACTATATATATTATCTTATATGACATTTTTTTTCATTACTATCACCATTCATCTTTATCATCATCATTATCATTTTTATCGTTACTTGTGTTTTCGTGATTGATACAGTACTGGCAGAAATAAAGTGCTCACGTTGGTTTATGTTTACTTTCTCAATACAACTTTTTGATTTGCAGCGATTCAGTGGTAACATATTGGGTCAAAATGAATGGCTTCAATTCTTGTTTCGAAATGAGAAACAACAAACGAAAAATTATTCATGTAACTTTATTAACAAAACAATAAACAAAACAACTTTTAATTCAGTGGCAAAAATAAAGTGCTCATCCGTGATATGTTTACTTCAAAACCAAGAACATCGAATTTAATATTTCGTGTGACTTCCTTTTAGCTTTGATGACTGCTTGAAGATGTCGAGGCATGCTTTCAACTAGGTTTTTCAGATTGGTTCTCGTCGATTCTTTGCCAGGCGCACTCGAGGGTTTCGAAGAGCTTTTTTTTTGTTTGTTACCTCTCCTTTATCAACTTGCTGATCGAGAATTGACCATAGATTTTCAATTGGGTTCAAGTCTGGTGATTGCGGTGGCCATTCAAGAAATTTTTCTGCGACATCCACGGAAAAACGTCATGGTTTTACGGGCCGTGTGCTTCGGATCATTATCTTGTTGAAAGATAAACTTGTCTTCCAGTCCAACTTTCAACAAAGACTCCTCCAAGTTTTCATTAATAATGTCTATGTACCTATCAGCCGTCATTATACCATCGATTTGAGTCAAATTACCAGTTCCAGACCAAGCAAAACACCCCCACACCATAAGGCTTCCTCCTCCATGTTTTACGGTTTTTTGCACATTCCGGTCCAAAAGTCGTTCGCCAGGTTTAACCCACACTTTAGAACGCCCTTCCATTCCAAATAGATCAAACTTGCTTTCATCAGACCATAAAAGTTGTTTCCAGAACGCAACTGGTTTCTCGGCGTATTTTTTAGCGAACTCTAGCCGTTTAACTCTATTTCTCTTTTGAATCAATGAGCAACGTACTGCCAATTTGCTCCTTAAACCTGCATCCTGAAGCCTGGAGCGCACAGTGCGTTCTGAAATACTCAGCTGCAGATTTTCCTTTATCACTCGGCTCGTAACTGTTGGATTTTTCCTGGTTTCACGAATAATTCTGGTGTCTTCACGCGGAGTCGTGAGTCGCTTCCGCCCGCGTCCATGTCTATCAGCTACTGATCCGGTTTCCTGAAACTTTTTCCAAACTGTGCGAACACCAGAATAACTCACTCCATATCTGACGGCAATTTTACGCATAGATATTTGCTGTTGACAGTCCCTCACAATTAATTTTCGTACGGATAGGTTAATTTGTTTCGAATCCATTTTCAACATTCAAACGAAATCCGAACCAGCGCGAACAGAACCAAAACAAACAGTGCTCGACACCTTCTGATAGGCTGAATGTGCTGTGACAGTTTGGTAGGCAATGCCATGCAAGATGCACTCAAGAAAATTATATGTCGGTTTTGAGCACTTTTTTTCTGCCAGGCGGAAAAACATTCACATGCATATGATACATCAGAAACTAAGCTATACAAACTCAATCATGATTTTGGATAAACAGAATGATAATGCTATACAAAAGCTGCATTTTGGTCGAATAGACTTTATATTTTTGCATCAATACAAAATTGGTATAATAATGGCAATCATTTTTTAGCTGGTGAGCACTTTATTTCTGCCATTTCTGTATATTAACATCAAAATAATTTGAATATTTTTATCGAATAGTTTATACTTTTAATTATCATGTCTTATATGTCCAATTATTTTTTGATCCTTTCTTCTCCTCTTATGATTGAGAAGTATCTAGTGCCTTTAATACAAGAAACTGCAACGGAATCTGTGGTAAGTTTCGCACTTATTACTGAATGTATTTTTCATTTCCGGTTTGTAAATGGACATTTACCCAAATCTGAGCTGATCTGATTCGTGCAGCGCTGTTTGCCAATTGGCTAGTTGCTGATTTTACAGTTCAATTTCTGTCAGCTGTAACATAACTCACAATATCATTATATTTGGTGATATTGTTTTATTGATTTTACTCCAGATAACTTAAACTTTACCTATTGTTGTTGTATGTCCATTTGTCATTAACTTACTTTCAATCAATTCCCTGTTTCAGGAGCAACTCCTAAATCAGGAACAATAACTATTAGGTCAGCAAAAATAAAAATGGATTGCTGTTATAAAATCAACATCAACCAGCAAATAGTGACTATGGCAAGAGTTAATTAAAATGTAAAAATGTTAGTTCTGTAAAATTTCAATACATTTAACAAACTTTTTTAGGATACCACAAATCAAATGTTGGTTAACTACTGCTATTGCTGAAAACGAACGAAAACATGCTTAAACGTGGACCCACAGAACTCATCACATTAACAATTTACAACATTTCTTGCATTTCAGGATCAATCGACGAATGAAGATCATATATAATAGATACGAATGCTTGTAGTATTTTTCATTTACATAAATATATACACTATTATATACATAATTCATGGGAATGGGAGGGACCATCAGTGCACCCGATTGAAGCACTCTGGATGGGGAGAGTGGGAATTTCAACTCCCCATTGCTAACAGTTTGTCAATAGAGGGCGGGCTCTACTCCCCGCCGGTTGGGACATCCTTTTGTTAGATGGCTTGCTCTTTTGACCAATTGTTCAATCTTGTTGTTGAAAGGATATTCTTTATATCCCTGTGGATACGTATAAGTGATGTTGCCTATCGATCCACCCAACCCCTTTTTGGCCCTTCATACAATGGCAGGATTAGAATAATCAGTGGTTATTAAAGCTTGATCAAGTCTAACAGCGAGGAGAGCTCACTGCTGTCGGACTTAGTTTCCGTGCAACAATGGGTGGTAGTACATATCATACATCATACATCAAAGAGCAGTGAATTACCTTTGTTTTGATGTATTAAACCTATTTGTACGTCAATCCGTTACCGAGATACAGATGATTTTATTATTCCGTATTCTAAATGGGCATAGCTTTTGCAATATGGGTAGAATTATTGGAATCATTCCAGAAGAAAGTTTACCATAATTATTGGACCATCCGGTCACTTGACTTTGGAGTGGCCAGTTTAGAATAGGTTTCTATGGGTTCCCTGATGGCAAAAAAATGACAACAAGAAAACAATGCGGATAAGCTGCTACGTCTAAGATGTATTATGTTCGTGATAACGGATAGGCATAGAAAATTTTGCAGGAACTATGACTACATTTATGTATGTCGGCAATACATTCCTGGATGGAAAAAAAGAAAGTGCTGGCCAAGTTTTTCACGCGGGCGGCCATTGAATAAACTCTTGGAAGAGAACTTGCAGCCACGCCTGTCCTTGTTAACAATTCAACTGAACATGATGCAGCCGCAAGTGTTCCGCTAATTGGCACCTGCCGCATGTGCAGAAGTGCTGAAACGCAGTTTTTGTTTTGAGAACTTTGACACCAATCATTTTCTGGCCTTCCCCATGGAAACCTGCTCCGGAGTGACAGGTCCAGGATCAAGTCACCGCATTGTCGTTTGCCAATTACACACATTCCTGTGTATGCTTTCCACGACTTGAAGTATCATAACTGATGATTTTCAGTTGAAATCATTTGTAAGTATCCTATCATATTAGACAATTTTTAGAAAGTGGTGCAGTTCCTGCATCCAGAGCAACTTACAAAATCCACTCGGTTACGTAAGGATAACAGCGGAAAAAGTGAAACCAAAATAAAAGAAAAACGCAAAAATAAACAGAAGAGAAAACAAAATATAAGTGAAGAAGAAAATAAGCAGAAAATAGATACCAAAAGAGAAGAATAAATGAAGGGCCGAGTCTACATGAAGAAGACACAAACAGAAGACACAAGCAGAAGAACGGACCAGAAAAACAAACAAAAGAGTATATACCGATTAATGCAGCGGAAGAAGAGAATCTGTAAGCAGAAGCAAAGTGGAAAAAGATCTTTAGAAAAAGAGACAGTGTTAAGTAAAGTGTCACTTAAAAAAATATGTGAGAAAGAAAGAAATTGATTGTCGAACATTACACGGAATGTAAATATAAGTAGATCAATGTAATCTTAATCAGAAATCTGATGAAGATACAACCCGATTTTGAAAGCACTAAAAACCAACTGTTACTATCCACCGATTTGCTGTAACATTAGTAGTGCTTTAGATGCAACACATTCTATATCATCACGCTGCCACTAATTGTACATACCATAGTAGATATACACGCCTGGAATGCACCCGGCTCCCAGCCCATAAACCAGCAGCAGCGGGTGGCACTCCTTAGTATCTACGCCTTCGACCGAACTGTGAATAAGGAGCATCAACCACTACCATCGGTGTTTAACTGGTAAATAATTTGCCACTCCCACAACTCTATTTCCGCCGTTGGTGTGGAATTTTTCTGATCCTTGAAAGCCAGGGTGGGACATAGTCCTTACATGTTCATGTTGCCTAGCATTTACAATGTCCGAGTACGGTCCTGGTGACTGTGTAATCCAACTGGGCGCGATAAATTTGATCCTAGGAACACACAACCCATGAAATAGTAACAGCAGTAGCATTAACAACAGAAAGACTGTCCTGGCAGTTGTGATAAGGATCTTCTATCTTCAACACAAGTGAGAGAGTGAAGAATTGCGTCAATTTTATTTATAATAAAAAAAGCAACCCCACATATGAATGATGGACCACGAGGCAGAAGCCATTTTCGAGCATGAAACCGACCTGGGACTTCGAGTGTGGCATCTGTTGTTCCTCTGCCTCGGATCGGTGCTGGGCATAGTGATTATGCTGTGCTGTTGCTTTCGGTTCCGAATTCCCCGTACCAAGCAAGACATCGAGGCGGATTACCAGCGAAAGAAGTTGACCAGGAAATTTCGCGAACGCCTGGACTGCATGAACAATGCCGACATCGACGAGATGGATTTGATGAAAGGTTTAATTTCTGGTGGCTTTAATAGGAATTAGTGATTTTAATTTTTGATTTTTCTTAATTTTGTAGCGCTCGAACGAGTTCGCGAAGAATGCCTTGTGGAGCAGCAAAAGCACGCGAGCAGAGAAATCAACGAAAATATTGATAACCAGATTGTGAATGACATCTACGGGAGTGTTTAATGTTTTTCCATGTGTAGCCTGAACGATGTTCTTTTAATAAAGTGGTATAATTTTACATTGTGGACATTGTTTGATAGATCTGAAAGTCTTTGACTGATGTGTACATATCATTGTGGCAAATTCCAGACGCGCATGTTTTGGACCGATGAAAAATATTACCGCTTGGGCGAATTGTGCTTATTATGACGGAATATAGGGAAGATTTACCCATCTTTAATCGAATCACTTCGAAATTAATTCTTACCTTACCTTACCAATCAGACTAAGGCCGGCGTGGCCTCTGCTGTACACAGAAGTTGTCTCCATTCTATTCGATCCATGGCTGTCACTCGCCAGCCTCGCTGTCTCCGGAGGGTCCGCAGGTCGCCTTCTACTTGATCGATCCACCTTGCTCGTTGCGCGCCTCTTCTTCTTGTAGCTGTCGGTTCGTTTTCGAGAACCATTTTCACAGGGCTGTCGTCCAACATTCATACGACATGGCCAGCCCATCGTAGTCGACTGATTTTTGCGGTTCTCCCAGCAACTGGTGCAATTCGTGGTTCATTCGCCTCCTCCACGTTCCGTCTTCCATCTGCACTCCACCGTAGATGGTTCGCAGCACCTTCCTTAGCATAGCTTGACTGACTGCACGTATCAATGGTTGCTACTTCGTGATTGATCAGAATCAGTGAAATTGCACAATGAATCAACTGAATGGGGTTGGGAGTAACCGACCAATCTCACTGTACACGTTTCAGTGACTCAATTTCTTTAATAATCAATAACGGCGCTGGCCACGTCCTTGCAATCAGGTGGGTATAGGGAAGGAAAGTAAGTGTGACCTTTGCTGTTTAGGGACCGTGTTTACCTCTGCATCCCCACAAAGGTCACAGGAAGGAGGTTTTTCTATGTTAGTAGGGTAGGGCTCGATGGATCAGGATTCACCTTGATAAGTGATGTGATAAGATTAAATTATGTTTGATGTAGGTTCAGAATAAAGTGATATAGGGACCAAATGGATAACAATTACCTGCTTCGCTCCGCGTTTTGAGAGAACTCACCACCTCTCAATTGTCTGAAAATCCTTTGCGGGGTCTGACGGGTTTGCGTTCTGCTTCCACCAGGGTACCCTGGTGCTTGCCCCATATGGCATTGCTCGTGGTCATTGGATAGGAAACATTGCAAAAGAACATGGAAGAGAAAAAAAGAAAAAAGAAAAAAGTATATATGGAATAATCTAAAAATTCGTGACTGTCCCACAAGAAATTCCAGCAAAGTTGATGTCTGAAAGGTCAACCCCAATGCAAATGTTATGCTGAAATGTCGAAATGCTGATTGAGCCTTCAATGCCCGTTATCATGTTGGTCCATGCTCTAAAGATTAATGGTTCTGAAATGCTACCCAAACCAGAGCCTCCATTGTTCAGTCGGCAACCCCCTGTGATCGCATGACTCGTAAAGGCGCGAGACCGGAACTTGGGAGGACCGGAAGTCACGCCCTCCTTCCAGGCCGTCAACTCATCTCGTCAACTCATTCGTCTCCTACCTCGATTTCATCGAGGTTAATTCTACTCGGAACCAAAAGATTGACACGCGAGTGCGTTTGTTTGTAATGTTTGTATTTGTTATTGAATGAAAGAAGATTTGTCACGAAAAGAAATTAATCTATTTACTCTACAATCTCTTCATTCAGCGTAGGATAAATATGGGAGCAACCTTCAACCGAGCTGTATTGCGAAGTTATGCTGGTTGATTTCTCCCAAGAGTTCAGTAAGAACTACCCAAGTAACCATAAGCATTAAGCTTTAGCCCGATAATAGCACTATATAAGCATTAATGTTGCTTAAAAGTTATATAAAGGGCGAACACGAAATTATTGCGACACATTCAACAGGGCATAACTTTTTTACCATTGGGTAAAAATCAACCACATTTTGCACACTTTCTCATTGATGTGTATTGTTTACATGCTGTCAAACTCGAAGTCGTGTTTTTCGATTCAACGAAAATGGAGGTGAACCATCGCGAGTCGAGAGAACAAATTCTTTCCAAACACCTGGAATTTCCTGACCTGTCGCACCGGCAGTTGGGAAAAATGTTGAACATTTACCATTCAACCGTCTCCAGAGTGTTGAAGCGGTTCCAGGAGCGGTTGACGTTGGACCACGGCAAAGAAGCTGTAAGAAAACCGGGACCGGAGAACAAAAAGCCGGAGGGAAAGGTTAAGCGGATGATTAAAGCAAATCCCAACGTCTCAAGCCGTGATTTGGCTAAAAAGATCGGCATGTCGCAGAGCTACGTCCAGAATGCAAAGAAGAGAGCTGGACTACATACATACAAGGTACAGAACTTCCCAAACCGCGATGAGCGGCAACAATCGACGGCTAAAACTCGGGCACGGAAGCTCTACGAGAAGATGCTGACAAAATATGGCTGCTGTGTGATGGACGACGAAACGTTTATAAAAGCCGATTTTAAGCAAATTCCGGGGTTGGAGTTTTTCACCGGCAAGAGCAAGTTCTATGTGGACGACAAATTTAAGAAGAAGAAAATGTCGAAGTTCGCCTCCAAATATCTCATTTGGCAGGCCATCTGCTCTTGCGGACTGAGGAGTGAGCCTTTCGTGACAAATGGCACAGTAAATGGCGAGATCTACAAATCTGAGGGCCTCGAGAAGCGCCTTTTGCCGTTCTTGCAGCAGCACGACGAAGCTCCGCTATTTTCCGCAGATTTGGCATCATGCCACTATTCTAAAAGTGTCCTGGAGTGGAATGAAGCCAATTCTGTCGATTTTGTTCCAAAGGACATGAATCCGCCAAACTGTCCGGAGCTGCGCCCGGTGGAGCAGTACTGGGCAATGATGAAGCGGAAACTTCGGAAGAGCAAGAAGACAGTCAAAGACGAGAAGGACATGTTAAGAAAATGGAAAAAAAACTGAGAAACTGGTACCGGATGACACTGTAAAGACTTTGATGGAGGGCATCAAGCAAAAATGCGTTCAATTTTGCACTCAAGGCTCCATCGATTAACTTTTCTTTTGATTTTTGAAGTAAATATATGTATAAACCTACCCTAAAATTTTGGTTTGATTCTAAACATTATAAGAAAATTGGCATGACATTTTCGGTGTCGCAATAATTTCGTGTTCACTTTTTATTAACATATGTTATGCATGCAAGCTTCATATTAGCATCATTAATGCATTCAAGCCCCCCAAAATTTAGCATTATCGCTAGCATTATATGCGCATATAAGGCTGTTATAATGCATAAAAGTATTAATCATGTTCACAGCATACATGCTTTATATCTGCATTTAGTGCTATATAAGGCTATCATATAATGGTTAGAATTTGTTTACAAATGCATTGGAAAGTAATTTGGAGCCAACAAAAACCAGTATGGCCGAGAATAAGTGGAACAATACTTTAAACAGTGAAAATTGTAGGCGTACAGTGAAATTGTATCGAAACTACGATACTTATAAACTTAACAAACCTGATCATATTGATGATTTGGTTCCAGAAACTGCTAAATCTCCTTCAGCCAGTAAGTTCTACGCCTTCAAATTTGTTAGTAGAATCCGAAGATGACAGCTCTAACAATTCTGGAACAGCTTATAGCCAGGCACAGGCAGCAAAGGCAGCGAGCCAACCATGCATGATTATACCTTGGTTTAAGACTCAGTACAGGAAATTTTCGCAATATATTAAATTTACAAAATATTACTTTACTCATACTAATACACTCAATACAAAAAATATTACACTAAGCGGTTTGTTTATAGCTCATTTTTTGTAATTTTTTGCTAATACTATCAATAAGCAAAAGAAGAAATAGTCCTTAAAATAAATCGGAAACAGACAGCAGATGAATGCAGAATAATAGCATTAGCAGTGCCAAAAACGGGCTATCAAAACTGACAGTTATGTTCAGGTGCATTTATATAGCATTACTAATGCCATATACGAGCTGTCACTTCTGCATTATATAAGCACGTTATTTCGCCTTTCTTAGCATTATATTAGCATTATATCTGAATAAAGAGCTTCAAGGCATTTAAGTGCTGCTTTATATGCAGATATAATGCTAATATAATGCCACGCTTAGTGCTTAATGGTTACTTGGGTAACCTCCACCACACTCCACTTATCCTATGTTCTTCACGAAGTTTCGCTATTTATATATGGACATATAAAGACCTTTTACAACACTCGAAAAAAAACAAGATTATATTGCGATTCGGCATGATTTTGTATAATTTCTCGCTATGGATCTTGACTTGTCTTGCACGCTGACGCTCAGGCTGATCCACCATACCTCCGTATTGACGAGGACACTTGCCAGAAGCCTCTAGGTGGTACAGTGTATTAGTTGAGTGAAACTTAAGTCCGATAATAGCAGATATAAGAAACAAAAAATCACGATTCGTTATCGAGATTCGAGACGGGGACGACATCGTAATGGTTCTTTGTGGTATCCAGTCAGTCGTGAGAACAAGTTGAGATAACTGAATAAAGACCTACGGTTACTTCGATTGTCAAAGCACTACACACTTAGATTTTGATACAGAAATCTGTAAAATTTTACGTAATTCTCAACAGCTATTCGTTCGGTAATGCGTTTTAACGGATTTCGGTGAAATTTTACAGTTGAGCGTTTCCAGATGAAATCAGCCGGAAAAAGTCAAAAACTTGCATGACCCTCTCCCATTTGGATGACACTTTGCACGTGTCTTCGGAATTGGTGATGATGGATTTTCCGCGGGTTAAGGGAATTTTTTGACTCAAGACATTTTTTTCAAAAGGGCGTATGTGTTTTGTCATGCGTATTTTTCAAAAAATCATAACTCGAAAACCGTTGGTTGTAATAAAATTGCGTCTGAGAAGAAGTTGTAGTTAATTAATTTGACTTTATGAAAAAAATATGTACACTGTAAAATAATTTTTTTTTTCCAAAACATCAAAAATTAAACTTTAAAATCAATTAGCAAATCTGTCCAACGTACGATTTTTATATTTTTTTTTTTTCCAAAAAGACTTTAAGTCATAAGAAGAAGAATAGAAGTTGTTCTACGATGGAGCAACTTAAGATAAAAAAGTTCTTAGAAGTAAGAAAAATTCAAGTTTTTTCCAATTTGTTGGTTTTGCATAAATAACCATATTTTAATAATATAATACGATTCTTCTAGTGATTTTAAACAAAAATGCTCTTGGTGAGCAACATTCTATATGTACCCGTTTTCGGGTTAATTTGAAAATAATGTCGAAAAAATGCCGTTAGGGTAACGCATAGTCTAGCCAGTTTAATCTAGCATTTTTTCAGATTTTCAAATTGGCTTTGAATGTTTTATGAAGTCCCTCTTGTGTAATTTTTTTCATAATAATTAACTTAGTGCTAACCTACAAACCGTAGACGTGGAACACCTGAGCACTTCGAAGTATACACGCCTCTCGAACGCGAACTTAAGAGCTTCATCAAGGCCAATAAACGCGGTTACTGGCGACAATTCGTGAACGGGCTATCGCGCGAAACGTCGATGAGTACTCTTTGGAACACGGCGCGAAGATTGCGTAACCGAACTACGAACAACAAGAGCGAAGAGTACTCGAACCAATGGATCCTCAAGTTCGCGCGAAAAGTTTGTCCAGATTCTGTGCCAGCACGGATAATTCCTCGCGAAAACACGAATTCGATAGATGAGATCAGCCAACCCTTTTCATTGGTAGAGTTCTCTCTCGTACTCCTTTCGTGTGGCAATTCGGCTCCAGGGGCTGATAGGATCAAGTTCAACTTACTTAAGAACCTTCCAGACGTCACAAAGAGGCGCATGTTGAACTTGTTTAATCAGTGTCTGAAACTCAACATTGTACCGGATGATTGGAGACGGGTTAGAGTTATTACCATTCAAAAATCTGGTAAACCCGCGTCCGACCACAACTCCTATCGACCCATCGCGATGTTATCCTGTATTCGAAAGTTGTTGGAGAATGATCCTCTTCCGTCTGGACAAATGGGTTGAGACGAATGACCTGCTTTCAGATACTCAATATGGTTTCCGTAGGGGTAAGGGAACGAACGACTGTCTCGCGTTGCTTTCCACGGATATACAGCTAGCTTTTGCTAAAAAATAGCTGGCTTCTGTATTCTTGGATATCAAGGGGGCTTTTGATTCAGTATCTGTTGAAGTTCTTTCAGATAAACTCCACTCTTGTGGCTTTTTTTTTTTTTTTCTTTTTTTTTTTTTTTTTAAAGACCGTGCGTAGCGTAGTTGCTACTCCGTTACCGATCAGAACTAGTGTAATTGCACAGAGAACCACATAGATGGATCTTGGGAGTAGGCTTTGCATCTTCAATGTACAAGTTCACTAATTCTATTTATAGATCAGTACCAGCGCCGGCCACGTCCTCACGGTCTTTGGGGAGGGGGGAAGGATGATTAGTTTGACAATCGTTGGATAGAGACCGTGTTTACCTCTGCGTCTCCACAATTGTCAAGGGAAGGATAGATTTGTGTTAGTGAGGCAGGTTATTTATAGATCATGGATTCACTGTGGTAAGTGATGCGATCAATGAAAGCGCAGTAGACTGCTTTTTATTCTAAATCTAGTGGTGATAGAAAGAGGCAAGTGACAAATGACAAGGAAGGGGACGGGCCTGGGATTGAACTCCCGACCATCTGCTCAGTAAGCAGAACGGATACCCACTGAGCTATCCAGCCACGTCTGATAAACTCCACTCTTGTGGCTTTTCACCATAAATGAATAAGTTTTTGTACAATTTGCTGTCAGAGCAACATATGAGCTTCTCTCATGGAACTTCTACAGCTTCACGATTTAGCTACATGGATCTCCCCCAGGGATCCTGTTTAAGCCCCCTTTTGTATAATTTTTATGTCAAAGACATTGACGGTTGTCTAGGTGATAACTGTACGTTTAGACAATTTGCAGATGACGGCGTAGTGTCTGTCACGGGACCTAATAGGGTTGATCTACAAGGACCCATGCACGATACCTTAGACGATTTGTCTACTTGGGCTCTAGAGCTAGGTATCGAATTCTCTACGGAGAAAACTGAGTCGGTAGTTTTTTCTAGGCAGCATAACCCTGCACAACCGAAGCTTCAAATTTGGGGTAAGCCAATAAGTCATTCTTTGTCATTCAAATATCTTGGGGTCTGGTTCGATTCTAAGTGCTCCTAGAGATTCCACATTGAGTATCGAAAGCGAAAATGCCAGCAAAGGATCAACTTTCTCTGCACAATTACCGGAACCTGGTGGGGAGCACATCCGCAAGACCTTCTAACACTGTACCGGAAAACGATTTTGTCGGTTATAAAATACGGTAGTTTTTGTTTTCAGTCAGCGGCTCGGTCGCACATCATAAATCTGGAACGTATTCCGTATCGGTGTCTTCGTATCGCATTAGGTTGCTTGCCCTCGATTCATAAAATGAGTCTTGAAGTGCTGGCTGGCATGTTGCCACTCTCGGATCGGTTTACAGAATTATCTCTTCGGCTCCTCACCAGGTGTGAGGTTATGGACCCCCAGGTGATCGAAAACTTTGAGAAACTTCTTGAGTTGAATCCTCAAACTCGCTTCATGACTTTGTACCATTTGTACATAACACAGGATGTCAACCCTTCGCAGAATATTCCCAATCGTGTTTCCTTTCCGACTTAGGCAGTTCGGTTCATTTTCAGGAGCAGGAGCTTCATGAAATCCCAGAGCATCATCGTCGTATGATTGCTCCTGTTATATTTGCTGCAAAGCTTGGCTTTGTTGATTCCACTTCGTTCTTCACTGATGGATCATTGATAGAGGAATCAGCAGGCTTTGGTATATTTAATGAAATTCATAGCGCCAATCGTAAATTTCAAGCTCTTTGTTCCGTATACGTCGCTGAATTAGCGGCAATACTATTTACGCTAGAAATTGGTACCTCACTAACAACGGATCAGTACTTCATTTTCACGGATAGTCTCAGTTCTATAGAGGCAATTCGCTCGTTCAGGTCGTATTTTCTCAGTGCTTTATCTTCGCGTTATTTTATCATCACCTTTGTATGGGTCCCATCTCATTGTTCAATTCCGGGCAATGAGAAAGCGGACTCGCTTGCAAAGGTGGGCGCTATGGAAGGCGATATTTGTGATCGACAAATCGCCTTCAACGATTTTTTTCCTATTTTTCGTCAACAGTCATCGTCAGCTGGCAGTATTAATGGAGTAAAGGAGATTTGGGCGATGGCAACATTCCATCATCCCAAATGTGTCGAAGAAATTTTGGTGTAGGGGGATGGATGTGGATCGAGACTTCCTTCGTGTCATGTCTCGCCTCATGTCTAAGCATTATTCTTTAAATGCTCATTTGTTCCGTGTTGGGCTGGGAGACAGCAATCTCTTTGAATGCGGACAAGGTTACCAGGGCGCAGATCACGTTATTTGGTTTTGTGCTGCGCATCGTGGAGTCAGATCTGAGCTTTATGATTCCCTTAGGGCCGGAGGTAGACAACCCAATGTACCGATTCGAGATATTTTGGCTGTACGTGATCTGGAGTTTATGAAACTCAATTATGTGTTTTTGACTAACATTAGCCTTAGATTGTAGTTTGATTAACTTACTTGTTTAGGTTAAATTTTTGAGGATTGTGTGCATCGGTGTGTGATTATGGTTGTGTGTGTGAGTGTGGTTGTGTGTGTGAGTGAGCGATTTTTTTTTTATTTTTTTTTATTAAAAACGTTCAGTTAAAAATTGTAATTTTAAATTCTAGCTATAAGAAAACCATTGTTCCTTATGCTTTGTTCAAAATTTCCACCGCAATTTTCCCATCCATAAAATTGTAATTCCTATTAACATCGAGGCGGCCGCGAGTAATCGGTTCCACCTCCTTAACCTTAGTTCTAAGATAACTGTTGATGATGAGAAACTACCATCTATTGTAGCAAGGTAACTTTCCATAGCAGTGGAATAATCTGAAAAACGATTTGATCAGGATTCTATCGTTGTTTGTGATCTTCAAGCTCCTGTATGAAGGGCCATAAACGTTTGGAAGGGCTCGCAAGCAGAGACACTTACGCGAAACCCGCGAATATAGGAAAGAGAATCTCCTTCCAAGAGCAAGTTCACACCCACAGCATTAGAGTCGAGCCCTCTATTGACAGAATAAACCCAATAGATGGGGTCCAAGAGCCCGCCTTCGTTACGCGAAATGTTAACAATAGGGAGGAGGCAGTCCCATGCTCCCTATCCAAATCGTTTCACTTGGGTGCCCTGATGGTCCTTCCCTTTTCCCGTTATATATTATGTCGTTATGATGATATTCAGTATATTTTTTAGTGGTCATTTGATTGCTTACCTTGTGTTAGAAAATTTGTCGGAAAGTAAAATTGGTTAGGGTTTATGTTGTTCTTCATTGCTCTGTGTTCTCTCGATGTTTCTGCATTTGAAGTGTTGACTTTAGGATGACCATATGATATTGCTGGTGGTCATAGGATAGAGAAGATAACAGAAAGGAAAAAGAATTAGTGATTGGTAACACGCTACGCGCATGTGAGATTTTCTTGGTGATATTCTCACAACGGCCGTTCAGAATGGTTCGACAGATGCATATGAGTTTTCAGTTCAGAGAGATCAGTTGAGTTTTCGCTCGTTTACTCAATTCCATCATATTTGGTTATATAATACAAGAATGTTTTTTTACAACGTGCTTCATTTGGGAATAACAGGGCAATGATCCCCCATCGCATCTTCAAGTGATCATTACAAGCTATCCATTTGGTTCAGGCACTATTGAACGTTGATGGGGCAGCCGATTCACACATGAAATCTGCCGCGACCGACTAGACAGAACGCGTCCATACCTCTTTCTGAACCGAAGGGCAGGGATTTATCTGCAGAGATCATACTCGCCTAAACTACTGCGGCAACTCTTACTTTAAACACCCGAGAGACTGATAAGACGTTATTTTCTTCAATACGTTGCTCGGAATGAGCTTTTAAAATATTGCAATATATTTATAACTAGCTGAACCCGGTGCGTGCGCTGCTACGCTTGCAACTAAATGAAGAAAAATTTAATATAACTGGCACGTTTATGGTTTTTTTTCGAAATGATTTTTTTTTCTTGACTAAGCAGGGGTTCAAACTTCTATCAAAACATGCTTCCCATCTGAGAAACACACTTTTTGTGTTTAAGTAAGCTGGATAATTTTCATTTTTGGTAGAAATTTGTGTTTCATTTGTATGGGAGCCCTCCCTTCCAGAGTAGGGTGGTTTCTCAAACCACCATACAATCATTGCCTTCAAAACCCCCCACATTCCAAATTTGGTTCCATTTGCTTGATTAGTTCTCGAACCATCGCACTGGGCTCATCGATTATAATAAAATTTGAGTTTAATTTGTTTGAAGCCCCCTCCCCTTCAGAAAGGGGAGGGTCCTGAACTACCATAGAAACATTCTTGCCTTCAAAACCCCCCACATGTCAAATTTGATTCGATTTGCTTGATTAGTTCTAGGGTTATGAAGAAATGTATGTTTCATTTGTATGAGAGCGCCCCTTCCTGAGAGAGTAGGGGTCTCAAACAATCATAATAACCTTCCCCAGCCCCAAAACCCCTTCATATAAATTTTCACGTTGGTCGAAGAACTTCTCGAGTCTATAAGGGTCTGACTGACAGACAGACAGAAATTCATTTTTATGTACACTGATAGGCAAAATAAAGTGCCCACCTCTTCGTTTTTTCAATTTCTCTCATTTACTTGGTTCAAATTAAAGTAAACACAGTGTAGTTTTTTTTCTTATTTTATTTTTTGTATTCTTTATAAATTTCACTTATAGAATACTGAAAAACAGGAGTTTTACTTAAAGAAAAAATAAATCAATTTGTGTTGAAAAAAAAACAGTGACAAAATAAAGTGCCCACTTCAAAAATCGATATGTTTTCGATAAGTTTCCATTGGAAGACCCCTCGATTGTTTATGTTTTGATATTTTGACATGTTTTGAAGCAAACGGCTCAACCTGGTGCATTTGTATACGTGATCGCATTCAATTCAATTGAAAATTATGGAGAACGCAGTGCTTTAGAAAGCAATTCCTTGTGTATCCGAAAATTGGTCGTTCGTGATGTGCAAATGGTGAATCGCACAGGGCTGTCGCTAAGTACAGTATCAGTAAGGCAGCGGTTGGCAAAATTCTTCTGAAGCTTAAATTGACTTTACAACGCTTAAATTGACTTTACAACGACAAAATGTAAATTAAAGCAATACTTTAATGATATTCGATAAAAAGCTGCTCATAAATGTACTAGTATATAAGCCAAATACTGTTTCAAATATATTTATGTAGATATAAGAGTGACAAAATATGTAAAAATAACTGTAACAAAAGGTCTACACATGATTGACGTCAAATAAATAAATATTATAAAAATATTAAAGCGTTTGGATCAGTGGTGGATCGCCCCGGCAGAGGCAGGAAGCGGAAAACTGTCCGTGAGATCCAGGAAACCCTTCAGTTATCAGTTTCCGGTCGAACTGTTCGTCGCCGTCTCGTAGCACAGGGGTTGAATAGCAAACTTGCCCGGAAGCGCCCATTTAGTCAGCAAGGCAAACAAAGCCAAACGGCTTAAGTTTGCTAAGGAGCATGCTGATAAGCCCCTAGAGTTCTGGAAAACGGTTCTCTGGACGGACGAATCAAAATTCGAGCTGTGTAACCGAAAGGGGCGGGTTCGTGTTTGGTGCAGATCGGGAGAGGAGCTTCCAGGAGCGCCACATCCAAGGCGCGATGAAGTATGGAGGAGGAAATGTGATGGTCTGGGGGTGTTTTTCGTGGGCTGGAGTGGGAAGCATCGTGAAAATCGACGGGATAATGACGGCAGATTCTTACATCAACATCCTGCGAGAAAATCTGGAGGTTTCGCTGATCCAGACGGGCCTTGAAGAGAAGTTCGTATTCCAGCAGGACAATGACCCGAAGCATACTGCCAAGAAGACGAAGTCTTTCTTCCGGTCTTGTCGGATCAAACCGCTGGAATGGCCTCCACAAAGCCCGGACCTCAATCCCATCGAGAATTTGTGGGCGATTCTCGATACCAGGGTTGACAAAACTGGTGTATAAAAATAACTATTTTGAAGCCCTGGAGCGCGCCTGGGAAGAGCTAGATCCACAGCACCTAAAGAACCTGGTTGAGAGCATGTCGAAGCGCCTGCAGGAGGTCCTGAAGGCCAAAGGAGGACATATCAATTATTGAAATGCTTTTATTTTACTTTAGTTTATGTTTTCTGAACCCTAAATTTCAACACAAATTGATTTCTTTTTCTTTAAGTAAAACTCCTTTTTTTGCAGTATTCCATAAGTGAAACTTTAAAAGAATATAAATAATAAGATAATAAAAAAAACAGTGTGTTTACTTTAATTTGAACCAAGCAAATGAGAGAGTTTCATCTCTTGATTAGTTCTCGAGTTATGCAGAAATTTGCTTTTTATTTGTATAGGTGCCCCCCCCCCTTCCCTTTGAAATGGTGAGGGTAGTGAAGTGCCATAGAAACATTTCTTGCCTCCAAAATTCTCAACATGCCAAATTTGGTTTCATTTGCTTCATTGGCTCTCGAGTTACGTTAAAAATTATGTTTCATTTTTATGGGAATCTCCCCTTCCAGAAGGTGGAGGGGTCTCAAACCACCTTAGAAACATTTATTTCCTTCAAAAACTTACACATGCCAAATTTGGTTCCATTTGTTTGATTTGTTCTCGGGTTATGCAGAAATTCGTGTTTCATTTGTATAAGAGACCCCTCTTTCAGTTAGCGGAGGAGTCTCAAACCATTATAGAAACATTTCTTGCCCTCGAAAACCTCCATAAGCCAAATTTGGTTCCACTTACTTGGTTAGTTCTCGAGTTAGGCAGAAATTTGTGATGTTTTTGTATGGAAACCCCCTCCCTCCCCTTTCAGATGGTGGAGTCTCAAACTTCCATAGAAACATTTCTCTCCTCCAAAAACCTCCACATGCCAAATTTGGTTCCATATGCTTGATTAGTTCTCGAGTTATGCACAAATTTGTGTTTCATTAGTATGAGAGCCCCCTCTTACAGAGGGCAGAGGGGTCTCGAGTTACTTAAGAAACATTTCTTGCCTTCAAAAACCTCTACCTGTCAAATTTGGTTCCATTTACTTGATTAGTTCTAGAGTTATGCAGAAACTTGTGTTTCATTTGTATGGGAGCCCCCACCCCCCTTTCCTACCAGAGAGGGAGGAGGGGTCTCGGACTACTGTAGAAACATTTATTGCCTTTAAAATCCCCGCAAGCCAAATTAGGTTCCATTTGCTTTATTAGATCTAGAGTTATGAAGAAATTTCAGTTTCATTTGTATGACAGCACCCCTTCTAAGAGGGGAGGGTCTCAAACTACCATTCAAACATTTTTCGCCACCAGAAAACCCCACATGCCAAATTTGGTTCCATATGCTTGATTAGTTCTTGATATGTGCAGAAACTTCTGTTTTATTTGTATGGGAGCCTCCTTTCTAGAGAGGGGAGGGTTCTCAAGCTACCACAGAAACATTTTTTGCCTCCAAAAACTATCTCATGCTAAGTTTGGGTTCCTTTGCTTGATCAGTTCTCGAGTTATGCAGAACAATGTGTTTCATTTGTATGGGAGCCCCCTTTTCAGAGAGAGGAGGGGTCTTTTACTATCTTAAAAACGTTCCCCGGCCTCAAAAACTCCTGCGTACAAATTTTCATGCCAAACGGTTCTTCCGCTCGCGAGTTAAATCGTGACAAAGAAACCCTAACTATTTATTATATAGAAGATATAAAATATTTAATATGGCAATAGAGAATCCATACCTTTTAGTCCTCAACCAAACAGAGCTGTGGTGAAACGCCAGAACCAAGGTACAATAAAATCAATTGCTACTGCAGACCGATGTTCAAAATTGGAAGAACTGAAAAATAAAAATAAAATGATTCGAGACTACCAACACAGGCACGGAATTGAAAGCTTATTAGGCATGTTCGGTAGGCAGTTCGAGTGAAGGCTTAATTTATAGTGTTCAACACACTTGTAACTCCGAAATTCCTTTTGAATCATTGTTTGTGCAAGAATATATAACCTTCACTGTTTGATCAAGGATCGTTTCTCCAACGGCTGCGAGCTGCATTTGCCACTTCGTTCACTGATCTGATTGTTCGTTTTCTATCAGTGCCGTTTACAAATTATTTAAAATTATATTTTCCAAGGTTGCACCAAACACAACTAACTTATGTACGATCGGGATTTACAGCGAGGTTTTGAATAGCTCAGGTCAAATGTCAAATGTCACAATGCATCGTTTCAAATTTACGTAGAAGGAATGTTGATTTTTTCTCTCTCAGAAGTAGCTGTCATCCCAAGAAATCCACGCATGCTAAGATTAAAACGCCCGAAATCATCACCTTTCACCGTCTGCGCATGACCCTTGCGACGGACCCATAGCAACGCCATCGCAACAGAATTTTCATCTATATAAACAACACTCACCCCAACAACCGCAAGGAGGCTTCTGAGTATTTGTGAACAACGGACGTCTTTTGGCGTGCTCTCCCTTTTTGCGATCCCACAGGCCCAGAATCGATAGGAATGTTTGCTCCGCCGAAAAATGGTCGAAATGCTGGACGTTCTCGTTTGTGTCGGAGTGAAAGGCCGATGACTTTGCCAAGTTTCATGCGTTCTGACCCTGATGGTAAGCTTGCGACTTTGTATAAGCGAGTCAAGACAGCTTCTGCAAAGTCCAAGTTACCAGCAGGGAAGAACCGTCTTGAATTGGTAAAGTCACGACCGGTCACCGACGAGTATGCGAACGTTAAGCCAAAGATTTCGACTTTTTGGCGGCCTTCGGAGAAATCGACTGGGAAACAGTGGACAGGTGGGAATATTTGGAATGGGAATGTACAACCGGAATTTTGTTATGAGAATACTCAGAATGCCTCAATATCGGATTATGGTAAGGGAGAGTTTGGAGATCTTTCCGAAGGAATAGGGAATAAGGAACTAGAAAGTAAGGTAGATTTTGAATTAGATTTTCCAAATGCAATTGTTTTTTCTAGGTCTAGTATGGGTGAGTTGCTTTCCATTTGGACAAGGGGAATTGATGAAATTCAAAATTGTAAAACATCGTCAGAGGTTTTTGAAAGTTTTGCCAGAACTTATCGGGATGTTTTGGAACGAATAAATTATGCGCCGAAGACTGTTAATTGTTCTACCCAGACAGTAACTCCCAAATTGCGGCGTATTCAGATGAGTTACATTTACGCTGGTCCTTGGGAGAGCTGTACTTGGCGTCAAAATAGAGGTATGCAAACTGAGGATACAAATTTGACGTTTTTGAAACAGCCTGCTTTGGCGCAGCAGGAAAATTCCAGTGAATTGAAACCAAATCGGGGTAGGAAACATTTTGGATGGAAACACTTTTCGTGATGTTTTTTATTTCAGCCCTGATCCTCAGTTTGATGGAAATTCTAAATCAATTTTAGCAGTTTGGAATTGGTTTTGGTTGATTGGATCGAGCTGAATGTTGGTCCATTGATTTTCATCAAAATTCATTAGCTTCTCCGAGGATTTCAGAATAGAATTGCTGTTGTAGCCGGGTACGAGCGAATATTTCGAGCTACAAACTTTTCTATGATGATTTCTCTTGGAACCCATTGACACTGGATAGAGACCGTTTGGTGAATGAAATTCATTTAGGGAACCTGCTTGGATGGTTGTAACCAATTCTACCAGATTGGGAGCGCCTTCAAGCAAACCAATCGATGCGGCATACTTATTGCTTGTATCGAAGATTTGTTTCGCTTGTGAATTTCGATGGACCAATACTCTGAGCTCGATAGGAAGATTTCGGTTCATTAAGATTTATTTATAAGAAATAGATTAAGGTTTATTCATAAAAAATAAATTAAATAGAAAAAAGGTAGGAAAAAACTAATAAGATTGGATAGGAGATAGGGCAGGAGCACATAATTATAAAAAATAGATTAAGATAGGGAAAAAAGATTGATAGGAGATAGGCAGGAGCACATATGTGATTGGCAGGGAATGAGGTGGGAGTTTAAATGTACTAAAAGCATCCCTTATTGATAATTTTGATCGAAACTGATTGAATTGAAGATCAGTTTTGCTTGAAATTAGTAATGAGGTGACTTTTATTGCATTTAACGGGCTTCTCACATATGTGCTCCTTTTGTTATGTATTTAAGCTATTTTTTTTATCTGATGTTCCCTTAGTTCTAAGATAACTGTTGTATATAAACATGAAAACTTGGCTCTGTAAAGTACAACTTCTGTAAAGTTGATTCGATTGAGCCTGTACAAATAAATGAATTCCTAAAAAAATATGCTTCAATGAAATCCTCACAATGATATTGTATTCAGCGAAACCAGCAATTTGAGTTGAACGACTTCTCAAGAAATGGGGAAATTCGGATGTCAATGGGACTTGGTAGATTTTCTTGTCAATTGATTTCCAGTGGGCTTGAAATTGTTTAATGTCCAGTCCAGTAGTTGGTCCCATAATGGTATGATATACACTTTCTAAAACAAATTCCAAGATATTGGCAGCCACAAAAGATTTGACTCAAGTTGGCGCTCTTTCTACGAAGCAGCACCATTTTTCCATCCTAAGTTAAACCTAACACTATGTTTAGATTAGTTATCATATTTCAATATAATAAGATGCTAAGATTTACCTGTATTGGCACTAGTAGTGATTTTTGATGTATCAAGAGCTTGGGCTACTTCCGGAGTTACGACTTGGTGTGTTCCTCTTTGTGAGCTTTGTTTGAAATAGCGATGTTTTGCTTCTCTATCTGTATCCCTACACTGGATGATTCGAATGCTACGACGTCGTCTCCAGTTGTATCTTAAGAATAAACATACACATTTTTTATATTATAGACCCTTTAAGGTTTTTATTCAGGTCTTTGAAATTCACGTTACTTATGTGTTATCGCTTTAAGTTCACACTTGTATACGGTTATTTCATCGCTCGTAGTTTGCATCTGTGCGGCTGGACATCATCTTCTCGTCGTCGTGATATTCCATTTTCTGTTGGTTAAACCCGGGCTGTTTCAAACGCTTGTTTCTTACAGAATTTCCACATCAGTTGCAGAATGTTCAACATCAATAGGATGGATACAGCAATCATGATGAGGAGCAGCTTCCATTCGTGCTGCTCGTGGAAGCCCGTATGGACTTCTTGTTTCTCTATTACAGTGACCTGTTGGTCACCGATTTGCTTCACGTCCTGGTCTTTTTCTTTAGAGTCGGTGGTTCCCATTGTCGGATCAGAGCAATTTCTTTTAAAAACTCCAGCACTTTTTTGCTCGAGAGCTGTCGTCAGCTAAAGCTTCCCTCATGTTGGGCCGGAGTCCAATTTTTTCCCTTACGTCGTCGTACCCGGCACAGTTTGCGATGATGTGTTTGACTGTGAGAGTTTGGTTACATTTTCTGCATTTTGGGTGGTTCAGTTTTATCGAGTAGGTATGCATGTGTCAGCTGGGTATGTCCAATTCGGAGTCTGGTGAGTATAACATCTTCTCTGCGATTTCCGATGAGGCCTTCTCTGAAGGGCGAGACTGTGTTTTTGATTTCTCTTAATTTATTGTTGTTAGTAGCATTCCATTCAGAGTTCCATTTGTTGATCATGCTTGTTTTGATAATGGTTTTTATTTCGTTGTGGTCTACTATTTTCTGCACTATTGTGTTCATATCGAGTGCGCGTTTTGCTTCTTTATCGGCTTTTTCGTTTCCTGGGATGCCTATGTGGCTAGGAAACCCATATGAATATCACTGATGTTCCATTTTTGATTATTTCGTTGTATAAATGCGCTATCTCATCCTTCAAGGCGGTTTTGATTTTCTTTTTTTCTAAGGACGTCAGGACACTGAGAGAGTCAGTACATATTGCGTAAGCACTTGTTCTCTCTTGACTGATGACCCTTCTAAGTGCTTCAATTATCGCAAGACTTTCAACACAGTAGATACTAAGCTGACTGTGGGTACGATTACATATGATCTCCTCTCCTGTGATGACGCTGAACCCAGCTTTGGATTCATTTTTTGATCCGTCCGTGTAGATTGTGGTGTACATCCTATATTTGGTGTTAATCATCTGTGCGAACTGTTTCCTTATTTCGGGCTGGCTCTTTCCGTTTCTACTAGCAGACAGAAACGATTTGTCTACTGGTATGTTTTTTCTCACCCATGGCGGAGTTCTTGGTATGTAGAGTATTTTACTGGGTGGCAGGCTGATTTCAAGGTTTTCTAGAATGTTCTTACCCCTGGCTTAAATATTGTTTGGTTTTATGGGTGGTCCTTGGTTCCACAATTCGCCTGAGCTGTTGCTATTCTCATTATCTGTTTCGCTGCCTTTTTGGTTTTGATTTTGATTGTTGTTTGAGAGTTTGGTTGCAAAAAAAAACCATCTTTGATCTAACAGATTCCTAAGGCTAGGTATGTCTGATTCTACTTGTAAGCTTTCTATTGGGCTGGTCCTGAATGCGCCCGTTATTATTCGGAGTCCTTGGTTGTGAATGCTTTCTAGCTGTTTTATTGTTGATTCACTAGTTGAAGAGATGATTGGTGCAGCATATAGTATTTTCTCCAGTATAGTAGATTTTTATATTTTTGTTATGGTTTCCCGGTCTCCCCCCATGTTCTGGAGGCTATGCATCTAAGGAACTGAAGTCTTTGGTTGCATGCTGCTTTAACTTCCTCAATAAGAGTTTTGAAGGTACACAGCAAAAAATAATGAAAATTACATGTGATGTAAAACGTACAAATGGTGAAAATATAACAATGTAATCCATTGCTTTGTTGAATTTTAAATACACATTCATGCACATATCTGGAGCATTGATAAACATTGAAAAATACGTGTATTTTCATCTGATCATACATTAGTACACGTTGCAAGGATAATAGATCACACTGAACACGTTTTCTAATGCATATTCATATGAATTTACATGATCGTGTAAATATAAACCTTCTTACTATGATTTTTTTTCTTTCTTCTTTTTTTTCTCTTTCTTCTTTTGATACTTATATGGATTAACCCATCGCTTCAGCCTGAATCTTCTCATTTCGATAATCAAGTTAGTGGTTGGGGTAATCAATAAACGAATAATCTCTCTCTCTCTCTTTCTCTCTATTTCTCTCTCTCTCTCTTATCTCTTCCACTCTAACGTGAAAAATACATATGGAAGTAATAATCAACGATGCGAGCATCTGTAGATCATGTATAAATTCAACCGAGTAAATATTACAGCATGTGATTATCAAGTCGTGTAAATTTCAAGCTTCATGTGATTTTGAAATTATTTGCATGCTCTTTTTATGTGCATGAAAATAAATAGAAAATTACAAAATAATTTTAACTGTGAAGATGTTGATCAAGCGTTACCCTCAAGGCATTTGTGACTAGATTTCTCCGGTATGACTTTGTTGTTGAGTTTGAGTTTTACGTTGGCTTGCTTCCTGGATCTTGGGTTCTTGAAGATTACAGTTGCGCACTTTTCAGTTGAAATTTTGAAGTGCGGTTCTCTTCTACTTTAATGCCGTTTGAAGTTTTTCAGCTAGTTTTTTCGTCATCGGCGAACAGTAGGATCTGGGTATTGGGTGGAAGCTGTGAGGATATAGTGTCGATTGCTAACAGAAAGAGCGTAACACTTATTACTGAACCTTGACACAGTCCATTTTCCATTATCACTTCTCGGGAGAGTGTGCCGTTTGCTTTCACTCTGAACGTCCTTCTTTCCAACATCTGTTGTATACACCTTCTACGCTGCTTTTCGGACGTTTGATTTGGCGATCCTCATTGTCGGTCATCTCTCGATCGGTATCCAGATGTACTGCACTACATTCCATGGTATTTGATTGATCTGCACTTTTTGGGCTGGTGTGACCGATAATGTGTTTTTTGTATGGATATAATTTAGAGAAAACTTGACCGCATAACGGAACGGTGCATCTATAGCGATAGTTCACAGGAGTCCTATGATGATTTCTTAAATGATCTAAATATAAAACAGTGGTCTCGAAAGACACGTTACAGTGTTCAAACATGCAGGTAATCATGGTTCAATCAAGCGGACACTTCAGTTTGAATCAGGAAGTTCTGTAGGCGATTTACATTTGCGTATGACTCACGGTGTTCAATGCCGTAGATAGAGCGGCTGATGAAGTGCCAAATAAGCTTTGATATCTTCGAGTAAGGTAAACCAAATAAGTGTGTGGTTTTAATTAGTACGTCGATTGCCCTTGCACATGATGTTAATTCGAAGCAAAAATCCGGATAGTATACATAAAAACGTTCCGTTAAATTTTCAAGATCTGTTCCTTCGGCAATTAGTTTCGGGAAATCGGTAGCTTCTTGTCAACATACGATGTGTAAATCGACTGAACCTGCAGAACGAGTTGATCTTTAGATTCCACAAATATGATCGTATCCTCTTGAGCAACACAAATGGTTGGTTTAAATTTCGAACTGGCAACGTTAGGCGGAAGTACGGTATTCAAGCCAAGTAGAAGAGCACACAATTTTGTATCTGAAAAGGAAAAATATGGAATAACTTTTTTTGAACTGTTTGCATTCATTTATTTGAGATAGTTACCTTGGTTTACGATACTACTTGTTAAATATTTCTGCAGTTTTACAGCTGAAGGATCCGTGGCTTTCTTGGCGATGAATAAAGTTATTGCAGCCGTTGCCGATTCAAGCTTCCGCAATCCATCCAAGGAACCAATGCTCAACAATTTGCAATCAATATCAACCTTTTAAGAGAAAAACGTAAATATATCGTAAAAATTGTGGACGATTAACTAGGTTTACTATTTATGAAAGGGTCTAGAAATTTGTGCCAGATTATTTAGGTAGGAGTTGCTTCAAAACAAAGTTGTCCAAGTAATCAGATCAGCACTCACTAGTTGATATCCATGATGAGTCTTGTAGTGCGAATATTTTGAAAACAGGATCAGCAATGACTCAGATTTTTGAAAGTATTTTCTTCTGATCGGGAAACTGTATGTCCACATATCAAGCACAACTGACCAATGTTACTGATTCAAGGCCAACCATTCAGCTGCTTCGATAGAAGCCGGATCAAACGATGCGTCGATGCCTGCTGCCACTTTAGATTGCTTACAGTGTTCCTTTTCTTTCACGTCAGTTTTTCGTTTCTTTTGCTTGAGGTTCGAAATTTTGTTGGCGATTTTGCCTCCATGGTTACGCCGTTGGCCGCTTCTGCAGATGAAATAATTTTCCTATGGGAATATATATATTAGAGATATCTACGATTAAAATATCTCTGACGCACACTTTATGCAAGTATATTACCTTTCGTTCGAACTTGAAGAGACTTGTTACAGCTAGCGAGTAACTTTCCAGATCTTCCATGCGCAGTTTGTTTTTGTGTTTCAGGTGAAATCGAGCGATGGTTCCGGCAAGCTGAAGTTGATTATTTTCCGATAATTCGCAAATGTGTGCCTTCTCAATAATCTCTTTTCCTTCCTCGCTACTATTCAGAAGACACCGGAGCAGATTTGGCGTAAGCGTGATGATCTCCGTATTTCCTGTAGCTTCGTCTTGATTTATATTTTCCTTGGAAAGCTCTTGTCGGTTCAGCCCATCCGTGTTTTCACCAGTCTCGAACAATGAGTTGCAAGTTTCAGCTATTTGCACGCAGATTTCATCGCCGGGTTCAAAATGTGGCTCTTCTGCTTGGAATTGTTGATCTGGATTGGACGTTATTTCTTCATAATCAGCATCTGAGCGCCGCGTAGCGGAGCCCTGGCAAGCAGTTGATTCCTCATCAATGCACTAATGCTAGCGCTCGAAGAATGGTAGACTTCTGAAAAACATAAATTAAGAACGATATTGAAGATTAATGGTTTACGTCTAACATTAAGCACCAGAAAACACACATTACGTTTTCGCCAGGCATCAATGTGCTCGAAAATGACAGCACAATTCCAAGAAACTGGATGCGAAATCGTCTGCTGAATACGTCAACAGCTCGTAAAAGTGAATTCCACACCCTGAAATAATAAAAAGATTACGTTTTCTCTTTATCTTATACGGTTTTAAGCAACTTACGCTGAAAAACTTCTAGTGATTCCTCCGAAAAGCCCAAATCCACCAGCAGCTCACCACTTACATTCGCCATCTTGAAAAATACTGCCAGGAAAACCACTGATTTTTTCATATGTGCAAATCACATAAAATTTATCTCACAACACACATAACCTTTGTTCACATACAATTTATCGTTTTATGAGATGAAAAGTATTGGGGTGTCATAATGCTATTTATATGTTTTTCACATGACATTCAATGGATACACATAATATGAATGTGAATATTGTCTGTGGGAAGCTATGTGATGTTTTTATTAATTTTAATATTATTCCTTGGTTCAGTGTATGTATTTGATGAGATTACCTCCGATTTTCCACTCACTGATTTTATTTAGTATCAGCCTACGCCAGGTGGTATCGTTTTAATGTCTAGGAAGACAGCTTGGGTTAACCGTTTTTTATGCATTGCATCTCTTACTATGTTGTCAACGTTTCCCAAGTAATCAGTGGTAGATTTGCCTTTTCGGAAGGCATATTGATGTTTGTTGATTAGTTGTCTTTCTTCGATGATATACATAAGTCGGTTGTTGATCATTCGCTCCAGAATCTTTCCAAGGCAACTGTTAAGATAGATCGCTTCCATTGCTTCTTCAAGCTCGTTTGTCGTGAAGGGTTCATTATACCCTGCTGTATGCTCGTTAAGTATTTCAAGAGGAGCTTGTTCATGCCTCTTTTTAAATGATAAGAAGTCCTGGTTGTAACCTTTGTCGCTGGATATGTTCCCAAAATGTTCAGCAAGGCAAAATAACGATAGCAAATTGCTCAGCAAGGCAAATAACGATAGCTGCCGAACAATCAATACCAAAAACTAAAGGAAAAATCACAGGAAAATGTGTACCATGGTGGAACGAAGAAGTTGCCACTGTAATAAAATCCAGAAGGAAAGCTCTCCGCAAAGTTAAAAATAATAAAATCAACGATCTACACCTAGAGTTGGCCAAAGAATATCAAAGAAGCTAACACCCGCGAAGCCATCAATAAAGCGAAAACTAACTCCTGGAAAGAATTCGTAAAAACATTCAATGTTCATACCCCAATCAAAGAAATTTGGAACAACTTCAGGAAAATTCAAGGAAAACACAAATCTTCAATCATTAGAGAAATCAAACGTAATGGTCATCGTACGAACACAGACATTGAAATTGCAAACAACATACACATTGATTTTTATTATATTTAAAAAATATTACCGATTCTCGACTGAGCCTCACTCTTCGTTCGAAGTGCTTCCAACAGCTTTTGCTTTTCCTTCTTACGTTGCTCTGTTATAGCCTGCTTTTGCGTTATGGCAGCAAAGAGCTGAATGATCGGTATTTTTGTTTTCTGCCAGTGGCATAACACTTGCTTAACGGTGTTCCGAGCACTAGCTCTGATAGGAAGTTTTACCGATCGAAGCTGATAGTAAAACGCAGCTAATACCTGGCGTACCCACAAATTTCACAAGGGTGGTTTTCCTTAGCTCATGTGCCATGTTTGAGATCTTCGCTTAAAATATGCAATACGAATATTTGCCACTAGGACCATCAATGACGGCTACACTGGACAACCGATTTGTTTCTCTCTTGCTTCATTCTACAATGCTGCTTCTGCTTCTGCTGCTGCTGCTGCTGCTGCCACTGCTAGTAGGTGCGCGGTGAGAATAAAACTAGTTATTCGCATGGTAAAGCTATGTCCATTTAGAATCCGGAAAAATAAAATCATCTGTATCTCGGTAACGGATTGACGTACAAATAGGTTTAATACACAAAAACAAAGGTAATTCACTGCACTTTAAGGAAAAATTCGCCCTTTCTTCTTTATTCCTCCCATCAAACGCTGCACACCTCCGGAGTCAACTTCCTTGGCACATTTGTTCCCCATTTTGGTCATCTGAGTCGCGTCCCGAGCCGTTTTTCCACTTTTCTTAAGCTTCCGCTTCATTATTGCCTAAATCTCTCGATGGGCCGGAACTGCGGGCAGTTGAGTGGATTTATGTTTTTATCGATGAAATCTACGTTATTATCGCGGTACCGCTGGATGACTTCCCGGCTGTAGTGGCAACTCGCCAAAACTTCACGGGTCTTTTATGAGCTTTAACGAAAGGTAGTACGCGGTTTTTAAGGCATTCATCCTTGTACAGTTTCGAGTCCATCGTCTTATTCGTCACGAACACTTTAGTCTATGTTCCGCAGCTGCCTTGCTGTTCCTTGCCAAATCATCAGTTTTTTGGCATTTTTTTTTTTTTTTCATAAAAGCAAACTTAAACTTCGCAGGAACATCTCCTCGTGCCGTCGCCAGAATTTTTAGCCAGGAAGCTGTCCGGAATCCATTTTGACGTAGGTTTCATCGTCGATGAGCAGGCATCCTTGGTACTTCGTCAAAACCTGCTGGTACAATTTCCGGGCTCGAGTTTTGGTGACTAAACTTTACTCCAGCGTTCTGTTCGGTTACTTGCTGGCTCGATTAAGAACGATTTATTCCATAGAAAGTGGGCGCCTATGTAAACAAACCGCTGTAAAAGAATTTTTGCAGCGGTCACTTTCCGCGCCGCTGCAACATAATGAGTGATTCCGGATTCTAACTGGATAGAACTTTAGTGCATTTCGCCAAAAACAGATGTAGGAAAAAATAACTCTACAAATACACAGAAAAAAATTATGAATCCTAACAGGCGCGTGAAATTCCTCCTCGATTACCTATCGTGTATCTTGGTCAGATCCCGGACAACATGTCATCTAGAAAAAAAATCGCTCAACATATCAATATATCTTACACGTTTCATTTATTAAATTTAATTTGTTTTCCTCGTAATTTTTTATAGTTTCGAATTTTTAACTTCTTTTCATTTTTCATCGCACTTTAAATTAATGCATCGATGCAATCATCTGCTTTGTATCCATTACCATGGTTTTGATCATTATGTTCCATTTGCACACGATGTCTGCAGTCATGGCCGGACTTTGGAGAAGGCCAGGGGCGCACGGCCGGCCCCCACAATATTTAATTTCGTTATACTAAAGGTTCGCAGTTAGAACACAAAAAGGTCGCCATCACTGCTAATTTTTCAGAAGGCACAAATCTCATAATCTACAAAGACTACAACTACAATCTTTATTGCTGCGGGTGCAGCATGAATCCTATTAAGGTTTGACTCATGAAATTTTTGTATTAGATAAGAATTGTGCCTTCAAAAATTTGCCATGATAACGACCTACATTATAATACGTTATTCTATCTGTAAGAAACTTGACCAAAAATAAAAGGGCCCCACAAAAGTAACCCCGGCCATGTCTGTAGTTAATTTTTTGTTTTCAATGTTGTTCCGACGACAGTTAGAAATAAACAGGCGCAGGTTTACCATTAAAAAATGCTGTCGCTATTGTTTTGCTTCTTTTGTGTAGGCTAAAGTATTCGTGTATGGATAAGTCTATGCTCAAATAGGAGGCTAAACCATGCTTTTTGAAGCATGTTTGGTATTGGTATAACCCTGCGTTTTGACTAATGTTGTATCCAAAACAAAAAGGAATTGTTTGCACAAGATTTCGTACACGTTCATCGGAAACATTGCTACTAATATTTATCTCTCTCCACTAATCGGACTGCATTACAACTTTCCGCGAATTTTCTGATCATTTTTATTATAAACATTTTAACTGACTACTCATAAACAACATTGGTTTAGTGTGGTAGTTTCTAGCATACGTTCGTTTCTTAGTCCTATCGATTTAATTAGTAAATAGTTTCAAACTAGAATGGGGGATGTCCTCTTTGATCAAGCTTGCTACGCGCTCGTGTTACTTACTCCCTTTGGGATTGGGTCGTAATGT